>JAGDQP010012206.1:3621-50911 GCA_022664845.1 Lepisma saccharinum
TCGCTTTGTTTCGCTTGGAGCGCTGCCCCCAGATCCCCGTAGGGGGTTCCCCCCCAACTTCAGTGCTTTTGAGAGGATGCGCCTCCTTTATCTTAACCAAAATCTCACTGCAGCACTACACCACCATGGTATCCATCTGTACCCTCCCACGGAGGGCTGCGCCCCCAAAAGGAAGGTTTGCCCCATTTATTGTAACCTACTCTTGGTCATACACCTTCAAAGAAAATTTCGTTTCTCTACCTTCAATGATTTGGAAATTGGGTTTTCGGGGGGGGGGGTCATTTTGGATCCAAGTTGACGACTTTTTGAAAGTTTTCTCATATTGCTGTGACCCACTTGTGATGGTACAACTTCAAGTAAAATTTCATTTATCCAGCTCAAACAGTGTGCAAAATGGGATTTTGGGCGGTCATTTTGGATCCAAGATGGCGAATTTTCCCAAATGTTGTAATATTTCCCTAAACTACTCGTCATAATGCACCTTTATGACAAATTTCATATCTCTAGCTCAAACGGTGTGGAAAATGTTTTTTCAGGTCCGCCATTTTGGATCCAAGATAGCGTCTTTGGATACATCATGTAATATTTTAGTAACATACAAATGATAATGTATAGTGTTACCAAATTTGATATTTCTAGCTGCAGCCGTTTAGGCTGTGTATTCTATACAACAATGGGTTCCGCGGCCATTTTGAATCCAAGATGGCAACTTTTTCAACATTTCGTAATAATTTCTTGAACTACTAGTAACAATACACCTTTATGTCAAATTTCGCATCTCTAGCTTAAACGATATGGAAAATAGATTTCTTACTTCCGCCATTTTGGATCCAAGATGGCGTCTTTGAATTCATTAGGTAACATTTTCGTAATCAAAAGGTGATGTTGTACCTTTATGCCAAATTTGATTTCAATAGGCTGTGTATTCTATACAACAATGGGTTCGGCGGCCATTTTGGATCCAAGATGGCGACCGATTTTGCTCATTAACGAACTTAACCGAGCTATTAAGCCTAGAAACAACATATAAAAATTTGGTTCAAATATGTTCAAAATTATGGCCGCTAGCGTGTTAATATATATATATATTATTTTTTTTCATATCGTATCGATCTCAATAGGTATATTTTTCTTCGAAATCTACCTAAAAACCTAACCTGAAGTTTTGAACCTAATCTAATCTAATTTAACAAATTTGTAAAATGTGAAAAATATGTACTTAAAATACTGTATCAGTACAAAGAATAAAATAAAATTATATTTTTAAAAAGATTTAAAAATTATCACCTTTACGGGAATGGAACACAGGCCTCCTGACCAGCAATACACTAAGCTGCCAATCGAAAACGTTTTATTTTGCACGGTCTTTTATCTTTACATGTATTTTCAACACACTGCAGCAGTGTGGTAGCATGTAATAAACTGGGATACCAACAGATGGGAACACAGGGATTCTTTACGACTTAAAAGCTCTCTAAAGTATAATACCACATACACCTGGCGGACGAGATCTTCACTGAGTCCCTAAATGAAATTAGGTGGGGTTTAACATGTGTATCTCATCTTAGAAACACTATAGTCGGTTTCAAAATTTTTGAGTCTATGGTTTGGCAGATAGATAGAGCCAAAATAAATAATTATAAAACAAAACAAAACAAAACAAATGCCCTTGTTCTTTTCAAAAGGGTGTCCGTTCTCAGAGAATTTCATTGGCTATATCTCTGGCACTATTTCGACCTAAGCCAAAGATGGCTAAAGGCCACAAATAAAATTCAATTCAAGCACTATTTGCCGTGGAGAGATGAGTGATACCTATTCCGATAGTCTTCGAAGGAGCTTTAACAATGCTGAATTGGTACTTACGAGAAATTGGCGGGCAAAAGGGAAATCTCACCCCTAAAAATCCCATTTTCTCCACCTTTATTGGGCCCCTTCTAGGAGAGTGATCAGTTTGACCACTCACCCAGTTTGTGTGGCCTTATCTAGACAATGTACCCGAGTTTAAACGAAATTGGTTAAATAGGCGAATTTTTAAATTTGGAAATACATACAATGTACAATATCCAAAATGTTGTACGTTTTCGGGCCTCAAGTCACCATTCATCTAACAAGAAATAAAGGAAAAAAAGGCTGTAATATCGAAAAGGTCATAATCGGAAAGCAAGTCAGATATGAGACTAATCCGGATCTGCGGATTTGATTATGAAACCTAGCGTGATATCCGAATAACTTGGTCCGAAAGTATTTGTATCCCTGCCCGGCCGCCCATCTTGGTTAGTTTAAATGTATTTTTTCGTTCTTTGAGATTAAGAAAATTAAATCTGCAAGAACTGATCTGTCGCACCTAAAAAACAAAAGGTTGGGGGTAACCAATTAATATTAAACAAAGGACGAGGAGTCCGAAAATCACATCCTTTCTTTCCTCCGATATGTCGTTCAGCTCCCAAAATCCAGAGCAAAAAAAAGTTTTAAAAAATAGTCAAGAAGGGGGCGGGCATGTGCTATTTATTAAAAGCACGGCTGAAATAGCATTCCGACGGGTGTTTGAGTAGGTACGTAGTTTCAGCCTACTACGAATTACCCCTTCACTTTCAAGTATCAATCGAAAAGAAATCTCTCTTCTTTCTTTCCCAGTGGGTGACGACCGACCGAGAGGAGAGGTTTTGCTTGTGTTATCGTCGTCACCTGGTGGGTAATGCCGCAGAACATCTACTCTCGAGCAGTTGCGTTATTAGGAACACAGAAGAGCCTGGAGATCCCTTTCTGCAGCCTTCTAAAGTCATACATCATGAAATTGAATTGAATTTTCATGGCCTTTTGGAATCTCCCAATCTCAGGCCGAATTAAGAGAGCGGATGTTGGAAGGTAGTCTTCCAAGGCCTAGTTTTGAACTTTAAAGGTATCATCCGGGCATTTTCTTGGTGTCAATGAGGAAAAACATTAGAAAAACCTCAGTCAGGATGAGTTACAGCTGGGATCGATGTATTGCTAAACCAACGAACGTCCTCATTGAATCTTGAAGAGGAGAACACCGCTAAACAGCCTGGGATCACGCCCATCCAGAGAAAGAAACCGTCTACATTCGCGACAGACTAGCCGAGAAAAAGAACTCCACTATAACACTAAATAACCTCAGAAACCGTCTTTGAATTTTGTTGAAAGAACTATCATGGATCCACAACAATTCGAACAACTAATTGACAACGTTCTGCATGACCGAGGAGCCGTAGCTCAGCTGGTTGGGCGTAGGCTTCGTATTCGGGAGGTCTTGGGTTCGATACCAGCGGCCGACAGTCCTGACTAAGTTTTTACAGGGATTTTCCTCAAGTCACACCAAGCAAATGCCGGAATGTACCTTCGATTTAGGCCCTAGCCGATCCCTTCCCGCATCCTTTCCCCTACCTTATCCTGGTCTGAGCCATAGATGCCTAAAGGCAATAAATAAATTCATAAAATATTATATCCTGCATGACGCCATGGAAATAAAAAAAATCGGCAGCTTCACTTCTATGATGACGTAGTCCCACATGTTTAACAGGAATGGGATTAACAACACATAGAAATACGATAAAGGAAGAAAGAAAGACTATTTCGGAGCCTTTCCAGGAATACGTCAACCGTTTGTAGCAAAAAGTGAAACACTTGTTGTTTTTTTAATTAGTGCAATCGGTTCTTTGAAGCTATATGCATGTTTACGTAAAGAAATTTAAAAAGGTTTTAGTATACAATAAGCTTCTGCTTTGAGGTTATCTTAATACATACGCACTTTACTTCATTTTAACAGTGAATTATTATTATTAAGATTAAAATGTATGAATTTAAATTTAAAATAACTATATTTTATGCTTCCTTCTTTTCTTAATCCACAAAAAAATGACAAAAACTAATGGGTTGTTTCTTCACTGAAAAACTCCTGGCACTAAAACCACACAAAATCTTCACCAAAAATGAATTGTATATAAACGCATGTGAACTTAATATTAACCTACTGAAAAATTGTGAGTTTTTTGTATGTTCAATGTGTCTTTTATCGACTTTTTACCCTTAGTACATACTTGGCACACATTAAGTTCATATTTAGCAAAGTTAAAATTTTATCTAGAGTTCGTTTTCAGATCACTTTCAGTACATTTGCCACTATTAAGTGAACTTATTGTGCATGAATTAGCTCGTACATTATGCACTAAAAATATGGTAAAACTGGAACATATTGTGAACTTTTTCAGGTCATACAGTGCACTTTACGTGTACTTTGATTTTCAGTGTTAATAGTCTTCTTACGGCCTTGCAAGTATTATAAAAACATACTGCGTAATCATGTCAGTTTGTGACGCTCATGGGCGGATTTATGGGGGGCCATTGTCCTTCTAGTCATTTCAGAATGGCTTTAAATGAACCCGGGAATAGCTTCCACCCTTAATGTAATTGTCCCCCAGGGGCTCTCTTCTAAATCCACCCACGGTGACGCTATTTTTGTATGGAGCGTTAGAGTCATATAGTTACTTACTTACTCTATATGGCTTATGAAACTGGCAAGTTTATCGCCGCAGTAATAAACGTTCGCCATAGGATTCTGTCCTGAGCAACCCTTCTAATATTGTCCTACCAACGTCGTCTCAGTCTTCCCAACGATTTCTTTCCCTCCGGCTTACCAACCACGATGGATTATAATCTTGTTGAAGTCAAATATTCAACAAAAACAAAAGTATTTCAGGTGCTGCTTGGTTCAATGGTAGAACGCGTTCAGGGGTCGTCGGTACGATTCCTGTTTGTGCCATGTGGGCTTTGTGGTGGACAAACACCGTGTGCGTGGGTTTTCTCGGGGTTCTCCCGTTTCCTCCCACTTTCTTCATTCCACCAACCATCCCATCATTATACATCCGGCCTGAGCCAACGTTGATTAAAGGCCTTAAAAGTTAAATATAAAGAATTTTCTAAAGCATTCTTCTTTTCTAATCAATAAATTTTGTGTAAATTGTTAACGACCAATACCACGTGTCAGAAACTGAAATTCAGAATACACTTTTCGACAGTAATTGCCTATAACATCTCTGACAAGTTCAGGAAATGCGAATGAGGCATGGGATCATCATGTTCTCGATTAAAGAACACATCATCTTCTTCTTTCTCTCCATCTTTTCCCACCTACGTGGGGTGACGTTTCTGATGCGTCTTCTCCACAAAGCCCTGTCCTGAACTTCTTCCTCTGATAGACCTTTCTCCTTTCTGTCCTTTCTCCCTTCTTAACCCTATCCATCCTATCTCTCTTTCCCTCCACTTTCATTGCCATCACTCTTCTGACTACATAGGCATTTGTTGTTCTCCTCATGACCTCATTACATGACCATCCCACTGCAGTCTCCTTTCTTGTATCTTCTTAGATATTTCTACAAGCTTGGTTGTTTCTCTTACTCTCACGTTTCTCAAGAACACATATACATTATAAGGTAAATGAAGCGAATATCGCTACCAATTCTTAATATTTGAAATAGCTGGATAATTTTCAGCCGCAGAAAAAAAATATAAGTGGTATCATTTACATACTTAAGATCTTGTGCTAAAGCGACTGACTATAGCAGCTGAAATGCTAATACATCTATCTATCTATCTATTAAGACCAACAACAATTTACTGTTTATTATTATTATTATTATTATTATTCACCGTAAGGATTATTATTGAGCAATGGAAAACCTCAATAATAGTTCCGATTTACAAAAAAGGCGATAAATCGGACTGAAATAATTACCGCGGAATCTCATTATTTCCAACCTGTTATAAGGTATTAAGTAATATTATGTTAACACGCCTAAGTATATAAGCAGATTAAATAACTGGAGATCACCAATGTGGATTTAAAAGAAATAGATCCACGTTGGACCAGATTTTTTCCTTGAGACAAATTTTGGAGAAGAAATGGGAATACAATGGGACGGTTCACCAGCTATTCATTGATTTTAAGAAAGCGTATGATTCTATCAAAAGGGAAAAGTTATACAGTATCCTGATACGATTTGGAATTCCGAAAAAATTGGTTCAGCTAGTGAAGATGTGTCTCAGCGACCCCAAAAGCAGAGTACGGATAGGTAATAATATGTCACATAGTTTCAAGATTGGCAACGGATTGAAACAAGGCAGGCATTATCATCACTATTGTTTAACTTTGCGTTAGAATATGCAATTAAAAAAATTAAAGGGGACAAAAAGGGACTATCATTGAATGGTTTGAATCAACTGTTCGTAAACGCGGATGATGTAGATTTAATAGGGAACGATATAGATGCACTACAAAGCAACACCGATGTCTTAGTAGAAGCGTGTGATGAGATGGGTCTACAGGTAAACATAGATAAAACAAAATACATAATAACAAGCCGAAACACAGGGAATGAAGGAAATAAAAACATAAGAATTAAGGATAAGGTCATAGAGAAAGTAAAGAAATTTTAATACTTAGGAGCATACGTGACAATCAAAAATGAGATCACGGAAGAAATAAAAAGTCGCTTAGTATCGAGGAACGCATATTTCTATTCAGTCCAGAAACTTGTAACATCGTGATTAATATCAAGGAAATTGAAATTGAAAATATACAGAACGGTTATTCTGCTGGTAATACTTTACGGGAAAGTTGCAGTATGACCCTAGTAGATGAACATAAATATACGTGTGTTTGAAAATAAGGTTTTGAGAAAGATATACGGGCCGAAACGGGACAAGATGACTGGAGAATGGAGGAGACTGCATAATGAAGAACTAACTCCACGGACTGTACGATTCACTAGATGTAAAAATAATGACATCATGACGACTATAAAGGTGGGCAGGCCATGTAGCTCGGATGGGGGGAGGGGGAAACGAAGAATGTATTCTATCCTGGTTGGAAGGCCGGATGGAAGGAGACCATTGGGAAGACCGAGACGTAGTTGGGAGAACAATATTGGAAGGGATCTGCGAGAATTAGGTGCTTGTGATGAAAACTGGCTTGATGTTGCCCAGGATAGAATCCAATGGCGAACGTTTGTTCCTGCGGCGATGAACTTACGAGTTCCATAGAGTTAGTTTATTATTATTACTATTATTATTATTATTATTATTTTGTTACAATTAACATATCTGACACTTCACGGAAAGAGCTTCGATTAAAGTATGTAATAAGGAGGTTTAATTTTTATTTCATCCGACGCGGTATGTTGCAATTTATCTATCTATATCATCCATTCGCATCTGAATTTTCCTGTGGCGATTCGCTCGTCTACTTTCTTCCAGCCGTGGTACCAGGAACACAGAAGGCAATGGAGGTTCTATTTAGCACCCTTCTGTACTCCTTGAAAGGTGCTCGAAATGGAAACGTAGAAGTAACGGTATATTTCCGAAATAATGACGTCAGCTTCCTTTCCGTTTAACCTCGTTTTTTTTTTTTGTAAAAAAAAGTGCTGGAATAAGAAAAGAAATACAAATAAGTATCGGTATATCGTACCGGCGTCGTCTCATTCCGAGAGATCACCACTAAATAGCCTGGGAGCACACAGCCAGAGGCAGAAAGAAACCTAGATCCGCCAATAATGATGTAGACTAGTCGAGAAAAGAGACTCCAGTAAATAAGTTTCTCATCAAATCTGAGAAACCGGGTTTGAATTTTGTTGAGGTTTGACGACTTCCTGTATGACGAGAAAAAATAAACAATACGACTGCAAAACTTACATGCTGACTTGATCCCACAATCGGGGTTCGCATCTACACATCGAGGTACGTAAAATAAACTATTTCGAGATTGAACCCACGAAAGTTAGGAAACCAGGACAAGGCAATAGAATTTCCTATAAACAAAAGAACTCTTAGCCCTCACGAATAAGAAAGATAAAACTAATGAACAAATAATAATACTACTAATAATAGTAATAGCAATAATAATAATAATAAAACACCCCACATAGACAAAGGCCCTCATTAAGGCCACCACATCTTCTCAGAAAAATGGAAACTATTCCACCAAAAGTTCTTGTCTGAAAGATGAAATTTTCCAAATTAGCTCACCCTCGAAAAATAAACGCTTTTAACACCCAAACAAATAAATTAGAACGTAAAACGCCTTTACCAAATTAAAAAACGCTTTAACCTGACCGACTTGGAAGAACCGAGACCGGCAATATAGAAGCACTGAGCCGTGCGAGATATGAAACAAAGATTCTGCACCAACGTATGTTTGTGTATCCTGCTCAAACACAGCTTTCCTCATACACACATTGGGAGAAATCGAGAAAGCTAGACCTACCTTAAATGATCTACCGCTTATAGGCATAATACTATCCTACTGGTAATAAGGAGAGTATAGAGCACTATGTTCCGTTTTGCCCTCCTTCCAACAAGAAGGGAGACTGGGAGAGTTGCTGCATTGGATACTTACTTAGCCAAACGTCATACACACTGTTGCCACATGCTATTTTCTCACTGAGCTGCGTTGTAGTTAAGTCGCACGAGAAAGCTGTTTTCGCTTCTGAACAGCGTCAAAGAAGGTTTTTTTCCTCTCCGCTTGCGCTGAGAGTGGGGAGAAAAACTTGGCAACATCATAACTGCATTTCCGCTCTCTACGCAAGCCAAGCCTGGTTCTTTTCTCGCATATTCACCAGGATCTATTTTTTTATTGTGTATACTTTTTTCAATAATGTTCAATTTTTTTATATAAAATATTTAAGGCCTTTAGCCAACTTTGGCTCAGGCCGAATGGATGATTTTGGGAGAATTTTGGAATGAACGAAGTTGGAGGAAATGGGCGAATCCCGATAACACACATACACACGGTGTTTCCGTTGAAAATCTCCTAGCACTAAAATAACATATAAGAACTGCACCAAAAATGAAGTTTATATGAACGAATGTGATCTTTATGTCAACCTACTGAAAACATGTGAGTTTTTAGTGTGTTCAATGCAGGGCCTGAAATTCAACGAAATCACAGCTCCACACTGGTAAAATTTTTATATAGTATAGAAAAACTAGTTTAGTCGGCATTTGTTTTGACATATAATCAGTGTTCTGTCCAGTACACCATGTTTACCTGCGACCAAAAAAATATTATTATTATGTAGGAAAATTTTGGCATTCAGAGCAAACAAAATTAAAGGCACATTAGGATACATATTTAATTGTATTGTATTAAACCATAAAATACAGGAAACAAACCGGTAAGAAAAATAGTCACACTGGAAAACTAAGTAATTTTGTAATTTTTATCTACGAAACAACACATTTCATTATATCGGAAAAGTGTAATGTCCTATTGAAACAACAGATAAACGTGCAGTTAGTTGCATATTTTAAAACTATATGAATGCAACCGAAAAAGTTTGAAAACTAAATATAGTTAAAAAGTTCCTTCACCTCAAAAATTGGCAATGGTTTTCCCTGCCATCTAGGAGACACCTATACGTATTAACTCTGGCTTAATATCATATACTGGCAGTTATATGGAATTGAGTAACCCATTGCATAATGAATGTATTGAATCAGTAAGACTTAGTTTGACACACTAAACGCGTTTAAATGCATAATCCGAGAAAAGTAAGGTACTCACATTAATACCACTCCACACTTTAAGAATTATAGTTCCACACTCCTTTCCTACAGTTCCACAAAGTGTGGAATACTCCACTCAATTTTAGGCCCTGGTTCAATGTGTCCTGTTATTGCCTTCTTACCGTTACTACATATTTTGGTCTCATTAAGTTCATATTTACCGAAGTTTACATTTATATAGAGTACGTTTTCAGATCACTTTTAGTACATTTGCCACTGTTAAGTGAACTTCCTTGCATGAGTTGGCTATCAGATGCTGTGTACTAAAAATATGGTGTGTAGTTTATGTTAATTTTTCACGAAAAGTTCATCATATATTATGCTCTAAGAACGTAGTAAAACTGAAACACATTGTGTGTTTTTTTTCGAGACATACTGTGCACTTTAAGTGTACTTTCATTTTCAGTGTAGCTATGCCGCAAAAGCGAGAGCACTGAAACACACACACTGTGTGTGACACCCACCACCGCTTCTAAGGCCCGTTTTCATAGTTAGGTACTCAAGTTAGAGCTTGTGAACTACTTCGCCAAGTCAGTAGTAATCGTCTCAAGTGTGACACTGTTTCATAGTGGTTACTTCGGATTTACTTTGCCAAGCATTATCTTCGCGAAGCAACGTCAGTGCTTCTTGGTGAAGGAAATTGCTTGAAGTCACAGAAAGTTAATGATCTTTACCAGCGCTGCCAACTGCACCATATTCACACGCGACTATAAATTAAAATGATTTTTTTGTTGGTCAGAATTATATATAATTAAGCCAAAATGTTTCTCAACTGAAATAAATTGTAGGAATAATTGCATTTTAAATAATTTTGTCGGAAAATCTTCAAGAACTATAAACAATAATCGGTCATCAAGGACTAAAATGAAAAGATAGGTTGGCAATGGAAACAAGCGAAGTTTGAGCAGCGTGTTAGCAAGCCGCGTTTTCTTGACCGTTTATATTTACACAAAACATTATTCTCTGGCAGCTATATCGCGGATACCGTACAGTACATATCAAAAACTGTTGGCAATTTATTTAGTTAAAAGAAATTCAAAATATATTAAATCTAGGAAGAGCGATACGATGTTAGCTTAGAAAAGGAAAGAGGTGGGAAGAAATAACCACGGAATATAATTCTGATTTAAGAATTGAATGCCCAGTAGGTAGTTATTTTCAGATTGTAATTTAATCCTGTTGTAAAGATATACTAATTGTTTTCTCCAAAGTAAGATCATCAGTACCTAATTATAGTTTCCACAAAGAATTGCTTTAAACACCTAATATTATTTGATCAATGTTAGCGTCATCTGTGAAATTTCCAAATTTACACCTTTTACTTTACTTTATTGCCCCCAAGAAGTGTAAAATTAACGGGAGAAATTTAACATTTTTGACGTTTGTAAGTGTAATGCAAAATATGGCATTACTTTAGCTTACGTTGAGCGTGATTTCTCCGAACGAAGTAAGTCACAGGTTCATTAATCGGAATTATAGTAATGTTCCATATAAGCATTGAGACATATGCGCGAACAAAATTCTGAACGAAATAAATCACAGGTTCATGAAAAAATCGGAGTCATGGTAATGCTACGTCATAGTGGTATGTTTATTTCCATATCGCCATTGATATTTTGCTACAAAAATGACGGACAGTATGTCGAGTGAGCGATGGTGAACGGAGACTTGTTAGAAAAAGGCAGGTTAGACGTGTCTCGTTATACGCAATGCGCATCACTTTTAACAGACATCACCTATGACTACTCCATTTATGGTTCCAAATGGAATGCCCGACGCATTCTAAATAGACGCCTAATGGCTGCCTTACATTCAAGTTTGCGTTGCTTGTTTTGCGTGAGACTTGAGTGAATAGCCAATTGAAACAGGTGTCACACTTACCTTACAATAAAACACGCGTTTCAATTGGCTACTCACCCAAATCGCACGCAAAGCAAGCAAGTTTGCTTGTAAGAGTGAAAGAACGAAAGGTCCTAGAGACTATTTAGCTTCAGTGCGTTTTAAGCGCCATGTACATCGCGTTTAATAAAGACTTTAACCTTCTCCACTCGCTCGAGATCCGTATTTTTGTGGTATATACTGATATGTGCTATTCATAACACGAAATGTAGCCATAAGTATTCATCCGCACCGCCATGCTTATTAGGGCTATGCGTTACTCAACTATATTGTGTATTTTACCAAACGATAGTGAAATAGCTTTCTCTAACTCTTTGAGAGCTGATTGACGCTATGTACTTATAAAGGTGCATGTGATAATTATTCGCAAGGATATAAAAGGTATAGAACGTACATATATGGCTGAATTGGTAGCGGAAACTGGGAGCTATGAAGTGAAGTTTATCCACCTTTTTATATTAAGAAGCATTTTCGACCTGAGCTGATGGTGGTTGAGATCCAAACAAGATGCCTACAAGCTAGTCAATCCACACTATGGGATATGGTGCAGTTTATGGTAGCCAATTGTTGCTATGGTATGGAAAATCAATATGCCCCTTGTACATAGCATAGCCCTATAATGCTTTCCTACACCCGTAAATGCATCTCGTAAATTTTAGTCTAGAATTAGGATACATATCACTTTAGATCAGCCATATGCCATATTTTCATAATTAAAAAAAATGTCCTTATTTGATCAACTCATACGAATAGTACCATGAGGAGGAATACTAATGTCCTCATTGCGTGTTCTGGATTCCACGTATCTCGAAACACAATTCACGGGAGCTAATGTAAGACGTTTGGTAATAACGTGCGTGACAACTTCTTTTGTGAAACGGTACCTCCTGAATTCTCTTTCATTCCACTAATTAAACGGGGCCAGAAAATTCCTAACATAACGCTTTGGTAGGCGATACTTATCATTTTCCTTATACAATTCCATCCAACGATATCAGTTTAATGCCCAATCATCCATTTTTCTGTTTCATAGCAACTCAAGACTGCCACCGGCCTTCCTTGGCCAAGTCGTAAAAAAATACTGCTTTCCTTTACTCAGCCAAGTCTTGGAATCCTTTATGAAACAAGCACGCACAAGCAGTGTCTTGAGATATGTCTATGAAACTGAAATCATTAACCAAGGAAGTCGGAAAAAACGCTACTTCTCTTGGCCAAGTTATTCCTCGAAGGTTGAGCTCGAAGGTAACCACTATGAAACGAATTTTGACTTAAGTCGAGCCAATTTACTCAAGCATTTGCTCAAGAAATGTCTATGAAAACGGGCCTAAGAAGTCGAGATCGACGGATAAACAAACGAACTTGCTTCCAATTTTGAATCTGAAGGTGGGCAATATCCGAACTTGTGGTTCGGAAAAGTATCCGTTCTGTCTGATCTTGCAAATTAAGTAAATAATAAATATTCTCTGCCCAGTCAGTCAGTCAGTCATCTTTCTTTTTTTAATTTGTCGGTTGGGAAAAAGGTTGGTCGGCTCGCTCGAATTCTGGTGGCGGCGGCGCATGATGCCGCAGAACAGCTACTTTCTTGAAGTTGCGCTATCAGGAACACAGAAGACCGTGGAGGTACCAAATAAGCATTAAAAAAAACGTTGAGCAAAATAATGGGGTGTTCTGCAGTTGGCCTGAAACGTTGAAATAACATTAAAATGGTGAGTCGGTAGTGACGTAGATTATGAGCGAAAAAATTATCTTTGACCCCCATTTCTTCTTTCGTTTTAAAGGCAAGTCAATGAGTATGGTTCAGATTTTTACGATGTAAAAGACGTGTATCATACATATTTTTGCTATGGGCTGTTTTTCCACGGGTGTTGATTTAAGGTTGGTGTAAAGCAAACAAGCCTTAAACCTAGATGGCAACGCTGCTACTACCTTGATAAGTCTGCAATTTGTTGGTTTCTTGTACGAAATTGCAATGCTGCTTCTATAAATTCAAGCCAAGAGAGTTCAAGCTTTCACAATTCATAGCCCATTCCAAGAGTTCTATCCATGCCGATTCTTTATTTTGTTTTTTGTCCATTCTTGAAATCGCTTGATTGCTATGAATATCGAAACCTATAACCAGAGGCGTAACTACATTTAGCCCCCCTCCTAACCCGAAAGAGAGAGATTACCGGGGTCGATTCGGTCCATTGAGAAGCTTGGGTGAGCCCTTAGAAGGGTCACACACACCCTCCCTCATTGCGAGGTTTTGCGCCATAGTAGTTACGCCCCTGCCTAAAATAATGAATCTCTTTCAACAATGAATTAAACAGAGATTAAAAAATAGGCGCAGATAGAACTCTTCAAATGGTTCTGAAAGTTGGCTGGAGTTCAACTTCTGAAAGTTTGAACTCTAGTCTTGAAGTTGGCTGGCTAGCCGTGCGGTCTACGGCGGCAGGCCAATGACTCGAAGGTCCCGGGTTCGAATCCCGGCAGAGGCATGGGTGTGGGTGGATTTTAATGGCTAAAGAGCGAATCGTGACGGCCCGAAATCGAAAGTTACTAGACTTATGGCCCATGTAAAAATAAAGTTTACCAATTTTTTTTTTCCTAGGCTTGAATTTGTAGGAACAGTGTTGCAATTTTGTGCAATGAAAACAAAATACAGTGGATGTATTATCTTCTTGTTTTAACTCCCGGCGTGACTCCTCCTATGTGACCTTAAAGGTATGTGGCTGGCTGCGCTGTTGCCATTTCGGTGGCCCATACACCACATGTTAAACAACTGAGAAACAGTATCTATTGCTTTACGCCGCCACCAGCCAATGACAAAGGTGCTTGTATAGCAGTGATTATTTAGTGATTATTTGGTAACAAGATGCTGGTCGAGACTGGCAACAGTGCCCAGGGGTATTGGGGAAACGGCGGTAAGAAAACAGAGTTGTGAGAAAAGTTCCTGACAAAAGAATTATTAGTGTCGACGTAGTATCACAAGTGATCATATATTATTAATAATAAGAAGTGAACTTCAAAGCGTCGTGCAGGATTATAGACGATACATAAATTAGCGGACACAGGAGGTAAGGTAGAAATAAGATAGTGAAAAATGTGCCCAGAATATTCTACGCGCAAGCAATGGCAGGAATGGAAATTCTGTAAAGTGTTTCAGTGGTGCTTCAAATAAAAAGATTGTGTGCGCAATAGTTGGCTTAACAATCCTTTTGTCCATTGTAAATGTTACATTTTAACCTCCATCGCTGAGTCACTCTATGTGAATGAGAACCAAGGAAACTCGAGATACGTCTAATACAGTTATACTTGCTGCCAGTTGCTATTTGTGTTCCTTCTCCGTGATTGGACACCGGCTGGCACAGCGTGAGAATAATAGTGCTGCCATCTATAACTTTAGAGATTCTTGCTTTGAACTAACCTTAACTAACTCGCTCTATGGCTTACAGAAGTCGCAATTTCATCGCCGCAGTAACAAACGTTCGCCATAGGATTCTATCCTGGGAAAGATCAAGCCAGTACGAAATTCTATTTCTCGAAGATCCATTCTAATATTGTCCTCCCAATTACGTTTTGGTCTTCCCAACAGCCTCTTCCAATCCAAATTTCCAACCAACACGACTAATTTAAACTCGTACTGATTTATGGAGATAATTGTATCTGTTTTCTCTATCTTTAAAAAATGTGACAAAATAACATTTTATTTAATCATAATTATAATCATTTTAATCATTGGCTGGTGAAGCATTAAAATTCCAATTAAGTAAATATTGGTAGCACAAAGTTTATTAATAGTGGTTATGGAAGGAACACTATGAATAGAAAATATGAAGTGTTTTAAATAATGTTAACTACCTGCAAATTATGACGTCATACGCTGGACAGTCAAAATAACTCAGCTACAAATGAATTCTTTAATGCATTAATTACTTCATATATTTCAGAGTTTTCTGAGCACCGTCTTGCCTACTTTCGAAAATTATAATGGTGTCCTTCCTCTTTCCATGATTTTCACAACTCGGAACATTTGAGGGCGGATCTTGGTGCAGACTTCTAATAACCAGTAACTTCCCCTCCCCTTGTTCCGAAAGCAGTACCATCTTGTTGTATCCTGCAGTATTGCTGGTCCGTGCTTTCGTTTATGGTCAAATAATGGAAATTCCACACAAAAAAAAGAGAGTAATCGTCGTATTGTTAGATATGAAGGGAAAAAGGTCATAGATCAATGAACTGTCAACTTGGAACATAAATTATAAATAGAATCCATAATTGTATATTTCTGTGATGCAGTATAGTTTACGGAAAGGCTTAGATTACTTCATCTGCTGCATATATTCCTGTTAGTTACGTGTGTAATATAGTGATGTCAGTGAGCAAGTGAAGAACGAAGGACGACTAACTCATAAAATGAAATGAAGTACCGGTACGGTAAGTAAGTATATTCCCACCCAAAGCAAGTGCGTGTGAAGAAGCCTCATGCGCCCGCTCTGACCGTCTGTCGATAACTTTCAACGCAAGAATTACTAGGGCTAGGAAAGTGGTTGAGATGTCGCTGGAAAGGTCTTGGAGACGAGTTCAAACCCACATCATTCATCTAAATAGCAGGGGCGGGCGGGTGGATAGTTCCAGGATTTCGGGAGATTTTCAACTTTAGAACTTCTAAGGCCAGGAATGGCTGAGGTGACGTTGAAAAGGTCTCAGCAAGACGATTTTAAACCCATATCATTAATCCATATCGCAGGGCCGGTGCCAGAAATAGGGGAAGAGGGTAATTTTGAACTCAGGAACTACTAATTAGGAAGTCGGTTGAGGTGTCGCTTGAAAGGTCTCGTTGAGATGATTCAACCCCGGAAAGATGATACACATTAAAGGGGTGGTGCCAGAGATAGGGGGGAATTTATATCTTTAGAACTACTAGCTAGGGCTAGAAAGGTGGTTGATGTGTCGTTGCAAAGGTCTCGCTGCAAATTTTCCAACGGAACATTGACCACCAAAATTGGATGCTGCTTAAGCCTGGCGGTAGCTTATATGCACAATCTCGTGACTGGGCTCCGCCTCGCTCGTTTAAAAATATTTTGAATTTACAGACAAATGAAGACGAACTTTGGAAAGCGGCTCCAATAACGCTTCAGAATACCTATCGGATAAATTACCTCAAAACAGTTTTAATGTGTCTATTTTCGATGAGAAATTTGAACACCAGGCTGTGTTGTTCTTAACAGCGTTTATATAACTAACTACAGGCCGTGTCAGACGTGACGTCATTGACTTATCCAAGGATATTAGAATTAAGAGGATAGGCCAAACTTCAAAAATCCGAACGTACCAACGTCAGGCTGCCATCTGTATGCACAGCCATAATTTAAAAGACTGGGAAAGACTTAAATTAAAAGTGATCCACTTGCAAAACCAAGAATTTAGTCTTTTTTGTGTTGTTTAATTAATAGTATATGTTTAACCAAATTAGCATCTCAATATGTAAAGTTACGCATCAATACCAATCTTCTAAATTCTGGATGTGCACAACAGCTTGTAGTTTTTTTTTTTGTTTTTTTTTTTAGTACGTTCGGATTCAGACGTTTCAAGTTTGGCCTATCCTCTAATCCTAACATGTCTGGATAAGTCAATGACGTCAGGTCTAATGCAACCTATAGTTAGTTCTATAAACGCTGGATTTTTATGTCATACTTTTAAAGGCTTTCAAATTTATCACCGAAAACACATTGAAATCGTGATTTAGTTCATTCGATAGGTATTCTGGAGCATTAAGTATATTGGGGCCGCTTTCCAAATTATTTTTGCTCGTCATTTGTTTCTTATTTCAAAATATCTTTTAAAGGGGGTCCGGGAGTACTGAGGTCCCTGAATGAAGATACCCCAGTAATACATGTATATTGGCCGCTCATGGGGCTCATAGCGCCCCACATCGTTAATGTGGGCGGGAGAGCGCCCCGCTTGAGTCCACGTCGATCGATGTGGGATCGACATCGATTATTATCGGTATCACTAATTTACCTATTTTCTAAAACTATAGTAAGTATTGTGCAAAGAATAAATCAATTTTTTATAAAACGTTTAGTTCATAATGTATAAATTTAAATTAAGAAATAGAACACTCGTCATGGAACCATATCGATCCATGTTGGTAACCGTCATGAAACCATATCGATCCATGTTGGTAACCGATATATATATATATATTGATCAATGTTGGTCCATATGGACAAACGCGATGTTTATTCAAGCGACGCTATATCCCTCTGGTGATAAAATATAAAAGTTCATGTTGTAGTCAACACGCGGACAGTTTTGTTTGGTGACAAAGGGGTTGTTCATCGAAGCATGTTAAAGCGCAGAAAATAATAACCTGCTCTTCCACGTGAAGGACACAGACAAATAAAGTGTTCAAGTTCATTGTGTGAGTCTTTGATCACTGTAAGTACATAGACAAACCAACAAGATTTATAGTAATATTTATTACGCTGGTACACCGCTTGAACTGGGGGAAATTTTTACATTTTTGTTTCGTTTGAACGGTAGAAAGTAGCGTACTTTATCGAGGCCATGTGGTTGTTAAGTGAAGTTCCCTTTAGTAGAAGGATAAGTTAAATTTATATTTATTTAGATTTGTTTTACATCGTTTCTTTCAATATAAGCTGTTTCATTGTAATCATGGCCATTGTACTCTTAAGTTGTTGGCAAAATAATGTAAAAAATAAATAAATAAAAGCGGAAGAGATGTCAAATGATTACAATTGAGCGGAACTACAAATTTGAGCATGAACGCAATATCGAAAATAACATTATTTTACAAACTGGCAGTGGTAAAAAAGTTTTACAATCCATTAGCACAGCGAAGCACTTTAACCACAGAAAAATAGTATTCTTTATAAAAAGTTTTTTTTTTTACAATTTCTAATGAGTTTTACTATTTCTTGTTGGTTTGTCTATGTTGGTGGTCCTTTATAAGAAATGGGATTCGTTTTAAAAATAGTAAAAAAAAAAAGTCAGAATTACATTATGTTCAAAATATCAATGACCGATATTGAGCGATATCGATACCCAATATTGAGCAATGTCGATGATCGATGTTGTACGATGTCGATGCCCGATGTCAATCTATATCGTTGACCGATATTGGCCAATATGTTTGCCATCCAATATGGGGCCCATGTCGTTGAACAATATCGATCGATGTCGTAAAATCAAATATGCCGTCGTGGATGTGCTACTTGGGTAGTACTAATTTCAAGCTAAATTAAAACTCACGATATTTATTTTGTTATTATTATACAATTTGAAGACATCAAGCAATAAGTGTAGTAAGTGCCATTTTCCTTCTTTCGAGGAAGATCAGTTAAAACTACATGTCTCACCATTTATACAAATACCTTATAGAAAGACTAAACAATGTGTTTGAACTTTGGTTTTTATACATGTGTTATAAATCTAATAACATTAAAACTTATTTTTACTTCTGTAGAAACTATTTTTTTTACCAAAAACATGGCACTTACAAGGGAAGTTTTTTGGTTCGAACACGACTTTTTTATAAGACTTCCTATATGTGTATTCGTACCCCGATGCTGATAATACCTGCAAAGTAATTCGACCGTGTAAGGCCGCGTTCGTCCGCTAGAAGGCGTTAAAGTTTGCTGCAAGGGGAGACAGCCCGGACAGCCGCTGCAACGGCTCCCGCAGTTTCGGTTCGAACAGGCATTTATTAGGCAAAATATAATATAACACGGACATACCTGATAGTGCTCTAAAAAACTGCAAAGCCACAATAAAGTGTAGCAAATAGTTTGGCAGAGAAAGGCCAGTATTTGTTTTCGCATGTTCTTGTTTATGTAGATATTTTGAGTAATAAATCCCTGTTCAAACCGAAACTGCGGGAGCCATGGCAGCGGCTGTCTCTGCTTTGCTCCAAACTCTAAAGTCCTCTAGCGGACAAACGCGGCCTTACACGGTCGAATTACTTCGCAGGCATTATCAGCATCAGGGGACGATTATATATACGAAGTCTTATAAAAAAAATTCTGTTCGAACCGAAAAATTTCCCTTGTAAGTGCCATATTTACTGCAAGTTTTGAGTAGTTTAATGGGCGCGCGCGACAGATAGGCCTATTGAACAGCTCTATGCAGCCACTAGTGTTCCCACGAGACGAGATCGAGGCTGTCTCGTCTTAAATGTCATCTCCACAAAATGTCTTGTCTCAAAAAGATGTAGGCCTATATTTGAATGAATGAATTTTATTTTTATTTGTGGCCTTTAGGCGTTTAAGGTTCAGGCCGAAGATATATATTGTCTCGTTTTCCATAGACATACCCTAGCTTTGTCTCGTGGATAATATTAATAGCCACGCCCACCAACACAGAACGAAGTTGTTGCTACGGATACGTAGTGATAAATTGTTTTCTTTAGCTGACTGCCAACGAAATGTGTTATTGGTGATTAAGTCCCTGGCACGTTACAGCAAAGTGGCATGCGGAAAAGGGTACATCAGTTTACAGGCCACACTCACCAACACACAGAAGAGATAAGGGAAATGGCAACATCGCAACCTCTCCTTCGCTCTACTTGCTTTGCGTAAACGGGCTAAGTGACAACGAATGTAATCTAAAATAACGGTGCTAAGTTTATGTTCATTAACGTTATGATAACAGGTACATATTTATCACGTGATTAATATGACTTTTTGGTTATGTAGTCACATCCCGAACATTATAGAACAAGGGAGGGGGAGAAAGTGGTTTACTTAATTATAACAGCTTTTAAACAGCAACTAAAAGTACGTACAATAAATTAAACTTGGGATGGAGTTTCTCTGACTATTCAACTGCGAAGTATAACAACACAAGAATGGCGAACGAAGTATATATACAAATAGTATTATTAAAATTCTTAAACAATCCAATTTATTCACTTTTCCCCTACAGGGGGACAAAGCGGATCACAACAGTGCAGCAAAATGAATCAACATAAACTTACAACGGTTCTGGGTTAAACACAAAAGATACTGTAAATAAATTATACCCGTAAATTCAAACTAAGAAAGACTTCAACGTAATTATTATTCACCTAGACGTGGGTACATTTTAAAAATGAACATAAAAGCAAATGAATTTTACCATATAAGAACATTACGCTTTGACCCAAGCTGTCATCTAAAGAAAAAAAAAGATGCTATTCTACATGTACGGCATAACTGCAATTACTTTAAATATTTTGAAAACCCTACATCTTTAAAAAAAGAATTCAGAAACGCGTATTTTTTTTTTCACCATAGGCCTACAATAACACATAAGCGCTCAATCTCGACGATCTTCTGTTTCTTCACTAGTGACGTCACAAGCCATAAAGAAATTTTGCTGCCTCCTCTTATTAAAAGGTTGTAAATTCCATTATTGGCTTTACCTTGGGCCCTTTCCCTTATTAGATTTGAAATAAATTATTCGCTTTCTTTACAGATTTTCGTTGGCACTTAGCACGTTTGATACGACACCTTTTAATTTGAAAATATGGCATTAATATGATTTAATTAATGTTTGGCTTCTTTACGCTGTGACAAAGAATAATTAATTAAGTTTACAATTCGGTTAAAGAATATTTTCACAATGGTTAGTGAACACCCAGATGTCCGCGAGCGACAGGTTGAATTGGAACCCGGTGTTGTAAGGCGATGGCTAAGTAGAATCGGGTCTGACACTCACATTCGTGATCAATCTCCTTACCATTGCACACAATTCTCTTGACAAATTATTACTTCCTCGCTGATCTATGCTCCTGATAATAAGACTCCACAAAAGATGCTGTTCCGCGACAGGTCTCCTCCATCACAGTTGAAGCCGGCGCGCATTCAAATCAAATTAAAAAAATATATATTTTTACTATTTATTGTTTGTGCTGGGAGGGATAGGGGGATTGCCACATACGCATTTTCAGACTGGCTACTTGAAACGCACCCGAAAGTTCTGGATTCGGATCACAAATTCCGATTGTGGGTGCATGGAGGACTATTTATTTATTGATTGACTCATCATTGCAGTAAACTAACTATTTACATTTGAATACACTCAAGAAAAATGAACAGTATCTCAAACAAAACCTCTAAGAAACTTTTCCGTTTATCATTTCTCCTAAAGTAAAGAAGACACTGCCAGGGTTTCTGCCCGCATTTTCAGTTTTTTTGGAGGTGAAACCAAAATTGGGGAAGGTGTAATAAAGTTTTTACTTGTTTGCACCAATTTTTTATTAGTAAAATTTTTACAGTTGGTACAGTGGCTTCCCATTCGAGGAGGTCCTGGGATCGAATCAAGTAGCTGGCCATCATGACAACTTATGACAGGGCTTATCCACACTCACACCAGTCTAATGCCGTGATAGTACCTTCAAAGTACGGTTATCATAATTTGAAAAATAAAAACGGGGGGGGGGGATGCATGTTAGTATTAATTTTTTTATGAATTCTTGAAAATCCGAAAATTTGCATTTTTAAGTATATTGGCGGCCCAATATCTCTTGTGGGATAAAACATTAAAAAAAACTCGTTATGTCAGGAACTACGGTAGAAATTTGAACTTTGATATTTGAGTTTGAAGGAATCGAGTTAAAATTTTGAAAATTGAGGCTGGATAATGCTTGTGTGTGCTTTGGTAAATGTATTATTACCAGAATGCCAAAGAAACATGTGGATACGTAAAGTAGATTATGGTCCTGAAATATCCTTGGAAGAAAACTTATTTTATAATACAGAAACACCTAGTGTTCAGTTGTCAACAACATAGCTGCTCCGTATTACCATTCCTCTGTCTTTCTTCATTACGTAACCAAACCTTTTGCAAAACGTTTCTACCCTTCTATTTATATGTGGAGTGTCCATAGAATCTCTTAAGTAAGTGCATATCAGTTTCACTGGTCAACAATAAAAAGACCTTTATCATAATTTCAGATGTCCTGACTGTATTTCGGTGTGCTGAGTTTGAAAATAATATTTAAAAAGTCGTATCACGACAAAATGGTGGGTTACCAAAGTTGAAATTTGTTCCGCAGTTTTTCCTAAATTAATATATCGTGTGAAAAAATTATATGATTATATATTTTGTGCCACCAGAGATATTGGGCCGCCAATATGCATGAAATATGAATTTTCGGATTTTCGAAAATTAATTAAAAATATAAAGAAGCATATTCATTCATACCTTTGTATCCTATATACCTTCAATATACTTCGATGTGTAACAGCGTACAAAAATTAAAGTTGATATTCAATCTCTTCCGGTCGAAGAAGAGTTCTGAAAACCGGAATTGTTTCTATTTCGAGTATCACATTTGGATACTATTTCAACTAGTTCGATTACGTTCTATGCTTTTCATGCCAAGGACTAAAATTATCAAGCAGACTTTAAAGGAAACAATCCCCTTCTAAACGTACAATACAAACGACTGGATGAATTTATTTTTTATGGCCTTTAGGCATCTTAGGTTTAGGATGGGATAGGTTGGAGAAAGGATGATGGATGGTAGTCGGACATTTGAATCGTATGACTAAGAAAAAAACGAAAAAAAAAAAAAACATCAGTCAGTATAGGCGGGCGCTGGGATTGCTCACAGGACCTTCCAAATGCTAAGCCAACGCTCTACTAACTGAGCTACGGCCGCTCGATCACATATTCTTTAACTACACTCATTCCGAAGTAAGTTTCCAACACAGAAAATAGTTTCGGAATAAATAACAGAGAAATAAAACAAAGGCAAGACTCATCAGTCCTGTCAAGACTGAAAGTGTAAACATGAGAGGACAAGTAGCGCGGCGTCTAACGAACCTTTAGGCCAGTGTTCAGGTGTATACCCAAGGCAGGGTTCTCTAGAATTTTTCCGCGCCCCCTATGAATCCCCTCCGTAATTGAGATTTTACGCACGAAACGCACTCCGGAAGAAACTTGTTTTAAGAAAGTAGCTTCCCTCAAGTCCCCGACGTCCTTCTCTTCTTCTTACGTAAGATATGCCAAATTTCTTATTTCGTAGTCCGAAAATATGTTTTTGAGCGAATCTTACGTAAGCACTGATTGATTGTTCTGACTGATCCTTTCCTCCCTCCCTCCGCCATTGTCAGATAAAATAAGGAAAGCTTCGAACCGCATACTTTCTTGAATGCTTTCGTAATACTAGAACGATCAACCCTGTCTTCATTTACCAGTCAGTAAGTAGAAAGAAGTAATAAGTAATGTAAGTAACTAGTAATTTCACACAAAGCCACACACACGCAAATCGTGTTTGAAAGAAAGTGCGGCGGCAACGTGGCCTCCTCTCTCCAGCACTACACAGTACACATCACCATATTGCGTAGACAATTCACAGGAGCACATAAGGCGGCGGATGTAGTACATTCAAAAGCTCACTCCGCAAAAGCGATCCTGATGAATGATGACCCCGTGCTATGTACAAGTGTGTATTCTAAAGTTGACAATTTGTCGATCTATTATTTCCACTGCGTTCCTTTTGTATTGTAACAACACCGCAAATCTATTTTTATCTGCCCCCCCTTCCAAGGATTCTTTTATCTGTCGGCTCTGTAACGCAGGCTAGAGGCAAAGCAGGCAAACAGAAGAATTCGGTTTTGGGTTAAAACAGCTTTTGTTAGTCGGCCATTTTTAATCTGGTAAGACTTTCACTTCAGGTAATTATGCATTATATGTACTCAGTCTTTTTCATACAGGATACCGTCTCAACAATAATAGATAGATAGGGAGAAACTGACATATTTGAGTTCAACCATCTCGCTTTTTCTGCTCTGTTGAGACCTTTAGCGGATGATATTTTACTAGAAAATGCTCGTACACTTCTGTGGAATTGAACATGGATTTATACTGTTTTCGTCTCGGATTCACACCAAGGTGCTAGGGATTCTGGTAGACTCACCTAATGGGGTGTCTGTCACCCACCAAAAGATCGTACTCCCCCCCCCCCCTCCTTAACTTTGAAAATGTTCGTGATATTAGAATTCGGTAGAAACTCTCCAAAACTCTATTTAAACCCTGGTTAATCCTCAAATTATGGCTTTAGACCCCGTCCCTAAAAACAACCTGGAAATCCTGGTAAAAATCCCTGCAAAGTACAAATTAATATTTAAAATGTTTCACCATTTTTTCTATGTGCACTTCAATATTGTCGTTAGGTCCATCATAAGTCTGTATTGTGTGCAAGTAATTTTCCTTTACTAGGTGGCTCCTAGATGCTGCCTTACACCCAGACTGATTTCGGGGAGGGAGTGTTTGTTGATAATGAACGTAGCGGTGTTCCAATTTTCGATATATTGAGTCGAAATCGATATTGAAAATGCATCAAAACTTTGATATATTTAAACTTATAATATTCGAGATATCGATATTTTGATAATTAGATTCGGTACATTATAGTACGATATTTCGATATTATGCGTCGCCGGGGCTCAGGCAGTAGTAGCGCGTCTACGAATCAGGCAGCCTGAGTTCAAATCCCAGCCAGGACACTGGAGATTTTTGGCGCTCGGAAGTGCACTTACCCTTCTATCAAATTGAGACACAGCGTGTCCTTGGTAATCTGGCTGGCCACCTTGGGAAGATAAAGGTGGCCAAGGGACGTTGGGAATTTTAATTTAAAAACATGAGAATTTGTGTACAAATTAGTGCTTCGAAGTCTAATTTGACTAAGACATCAATTGATAAATTAACTCAAACAAACCATTTAAAACTGTCCACGTTTCATGCTTGAATGTACAAATTGACAACAACGTTTTATTATAAAAACTTGTATTATTTTATTTTATCTTCATTTCTTAAGTACTCCAGAAATTAAAAGCGACAATGTCCTTATGAACTCCCTTTATAGCAGTAAATAATAGACATTTCACCTTCCAATAGTATTAATGTTTACACCATGACCATCATTCTACAGATCGCTTCCGTCTATGGCTGCGTGGTTGCTCTAACAAATTAACCTGTAAGGTTAGTAAATTAAAGCGACAGAAAATCGTCGTTGCGCTAAACACAACCTTTAATTAAAGTGGACAACCATCTCATATGGCCTAATCTTGTCTCAAATTGGCGGGACTACCGAGCAGCCATAGCTCACTTACTTTGTAAAGCGTTTGCTTAGAATTCGGGACGTCCTGTGTTTCATACCAGCAGCCGACCATCCTGACTGAGACTTTGTGTCGTTCTCTGTATAGGCAAACTTCGGGATGGTACCGTATATAGGCCCCTGGCTGACTGACTCCTTTCCGTAGGTTCATTGACTTGCAGTATTATCTTGGAAGCAGCTCGAGATAGGAAGTTCAGTTTGTTTGATACGCCAGATCTTCAGGAAGTAGGTTTTTTAATTGTTCTCTTTTTTTTCACCTCTGGTGGTCCCCCTGTACACAAATCTCGCGATCCGCAAGTTGAAAACCCCTCTTCTAGCGTATCATGCAGACTGATTGATTGATGTACGTAGGCCTATCTATCATATGAGCTCCCCAGTTCTAAAAGTTCGAGCGACATGGACGATAGTGACCATGATGGCACTTTGGGGGCCACCAGTTAAACAACGATAGTACCAATTTTATTTTCTGATTGACACGGCCGTTTTGTATCCATCAACCACTCACTCACTCACTCACTCACTCACTCACTCACTCACTCACCCACTCTATGACGTCGTCCGTCGTATCTACTTACTATTATTAAATATTCTCATTTACTAACTAGTGCTATAAAAACCCAACTAATAATGGACAAATGAATATGTTACGGGAAAGAAAGAACGCCTTTTTAATAATGAATGAATTAATTAATAAGAAAGAAAGAAAAAGAACGGATCGATTCGATGATGACGAACGAACGACGTGCCTGAGTGGTCTTTTCGCGACTCTACAGCATTATACGGAGTAGATAATTAACAGGAGTTGATAAGTCGGGTGAAGTACCACATCAAACACACTAAAGTTCCTCTGTAGTGAGAAAGCACGAGCAGCGTTTGAGAAAAGTTAAGTTAAATTTATATCTTTGAGGGATGCCAACACATATCATTCCTCGTCAGAATAACACCCTAAAATCCGTCAAAAATAAAAATGGAAGTCCAGTTCGAATTTGTATATGTAGATATATCAATATATCAACACGGCTTTTTACAGAAGAGATCTACTGTAACTTACCTGGTTATAATTACACATTTCATAGCTTCCTCCTTGGACAATAAAGAACAAGTAGATGTTGTACATACGGATTTTAAGAAAGCATTCGATACTGTAGACCATACTATACTAATTCAAAAGCTTTCCATATTCAGTTTTAGTCCTTCTATGATCCGATTCTTCAAATCTTACTTAAGTAACCGTAGACAATCCGTTTTATTATATATATAGAATATAAAACCAATTGCTTTTATGTCGGTTCCGGTGTTCCTCAGGGATCTAATCTTGGTCCTCTTCTGTTTCTATTATTTTTTAATGACTTACCTCTCTATATTCAAAATTCTCATTAGCTGTTGTTTGCAGACGACTTGAAAATATTCGTTAATGTAAAGTCCTTGGATGACTGCTTTAACAAGATTTGTCCAGTATACTGAAACGGTGCTCTAAGAATAGACTTGAAATAAATATTAGAAGTTCAAAGCCATGACCTACAGCAGACGGGAAAAAACTTACGATTTCACTTACTTGATGAATGGAATAAGTTTAAAAAAATTGATACAATTAAAGATTTAGGTATTACATTCGATAATAAACTAACCTTTTCGCCCCATGTGGTAAATATGACCAATGATGCATATAGAAACCTAGGATTTCTTGTTAGGACAACCAAAGAATTTGCAAATGATAGCACTTTGAAAACTCTTTACTATTCCTGTGTTAGGTCCAAACTTGAATATGCCTCACTTATATGGAATACCTCTGTGAAAGCAAGTTGTCAGAAGATCGAACACGTACAAAAACAAACAGACTGGTTTTTACCCGAAATACGAATCGTACAATAATTCAATTGATGATTTTGCATTTCAGAAACTTGTACAAAGACGGACATTAAATGACTTACTTTTCTTGTACAGACTTTTGCACAAGAAAATAGACTGTACCGAATGAATTACAAAAGATAATTATTATTAAGGTTCCGTCCGTCAGAACACGCAAGGGCAATAGTGGCCTATTCTATTGCAGAAAAGCTCGTACAAACGTATTAAATGTGTCACCTACATGGAGAACTAGTGCTACGTATAATGCAATAGGTAAGAATTGTACACATTTGGACATATTTGGTAACTCGGAAGAAATTTATGCAAAATTAATACAGAATATATTGTAAACAAAAAAAAAGTTTAGACAACAAAGGAAAGAAAAGAGTAGGGTCTATAGTTGTTCATTGTTTGTGACACTAAATGTAACAATTATTGTAGACGCTATAAACAGGCTTTAAGGTCTGTTGTGTCGATGAAATAAATAAATAAATAGAAAGAAAAAAACTAACTAACCAATTTCATTACCGGCATCGCAGTGATTCTGATGAGATCTTACACTTGCCAAGCAGAAGAAGCACTATCAAAAATATATTTAAACACAACGATGTTTAAACACGTCACTCTCACCTATCACCACACAAAATGCAAAGAAAATTCCTTCGAATCTTCTTTGCACCTGTACTGTTTCAATCAGTACAAAAAACCCTTCGGACTAAAGGGAAGAATGACGCAAGAATTATACTCGCAAAAGAAGTGATATCCATTTTGCGAGTGACTTTCTTTGTGTCACTATGGCGGAAGCGTTTCTTTTGTAATAAATTTAAGAGACTTAGTATCCTCCCTTCCGCCATAGTGACACAAAGAAAATCACTCGCAAAATGGATATCAGTTCTTTTGTGAGTATAATTCTTGCGTCACTCTTCCCTTTACACGAAGAGTTTTTGTACTGATATCACTTCTGACCCCCCAACCCCCTAGTACCAACCATTTGAGGCTAAAGCAAAAAGACAGACAGAATGACAGACACATCTTTCGATCATTTTTGAAAATTCTGTGATTGGGCTAAAAAAAAGTCATAACTTTTGAACCTCTTCACCGATTTTGACGTGTAATAAATACATAGTTTGAAAGGTATTGAAGCGTAGATTACGATTCCACAAGTTTCGGCCGCATATATAGTCTGGGGTCAGTGCTACCATCAGAAATGTGAAATTTTGAAATTTCTTTTCGAAGCACCCTAGGGGGTGCCAGGGAGGTCCTACCGACCCACTTTTTTTTTCTGTCTTAGTGTAGCAAAGAGCTTTCAAATACAAGTTCAAGCATCAAAATCGGGCTTATAGTTCGCTAGATCCGAAATTAGCTGTATATAAAAAAAACTACGTGAGTGTCGCTAAGGCGCTAACAAACTGGTTTGTGAGCCTCACTTGAAGAACTACCGTTCTTCATGATTACCGTATTTATAAGGAACTTATCTACGAAGTAAGAGATTCAGTCAGAAACGGTAAGTGGTATGTATACAGTCAAAAATGTATACAAAAATAAAAAGTTCTAAAATTATAAGAAGTTATCAGCCTAAATTTCCGTCAGAAATCTTGCCATCTGTCAAACTCGTTTTCCCCCCGTTGTCGAAGTTGAAATGCTGTCAATTTTGACGGAAATTCCGTCAAATTGGCAACATCTTGATATCAGGGTGGTATGAGTTTAGATTCCAAACGTTATTACTGGTTCTCAATATCTTTTCGCGGCTCGGGTATTTTTGGTATTGTTTCTCCTCCTTGGAAGAAACAGATGATGAAAGAAATATCTTTTCGCGGCTCGGGTATTTTTGGTATTGTTTCTCCTCCTTGGAAGAAACAGATGATGAAAGAAACTACCTCCTTTTCTCAAATTATCCGGAGTAAAAGTCTATCGACACCTCGCTAAAGACATTGTTTACACTCGCTTTGACTTTGATCTCAACTGTGTTCATCACCATGTTTGCTAATATTGACGTTACCTGCAACTTACTTCCTACTTTCTTTATGATCTATCCCATATGATCATAAATATCCCGGCATTTGATTGCTGTGGCTATACGAGAGAAACCACTAAGCATTGAAAACTAGTCAGAATGCTGGTCGCAAGATTTGAACTCGTGTACTCGTATATCAGACGAGCACGTTAGCGCTGAGCCACTACGCAGGGTGAACACGATGTTTCACAGAATATTTTATTATTGTCAGTCTGGTGTTTCAACAACAGTTATTCTGTAAAAACAAAATTTTGGTTTTTGCGTTTCAATATACTGTGGGAAAACCGTGAATAATATTTTTAGGGTCAATATATTGTTTATGAGTATATTCGGATAGCTTCTTGAATTGTGAGAAATCGATAAACTGTTATGGTATAGTGCATGATTTAAAAAGGGCATGTTACCATCATCAGGCACGTAAACAGAAGTTGGTTTCGGGGGGGGGGGGATCGAGGTCTGTCTGGGTGTGAAATTTACGTAAAATGCATATAATTTTGCCAAAAATTATATTTTCTCTTTCTCTCCGTCTTTTCCCACCTACGTGGGTTCGACGTTTCTGATGAGTCTTTTCCACAAATCCCTGTTCTTCCCCCTGACAAACCTTTCTCCCCGAGATCCTTCTTAACCCCATCCATCCATTTCCTCGTTGGCCTCCCTCTACCTCTCTTGCCCTCCACTTCCATTGCCATCACTCTTTACATAGTCATTTGTTCTCCTCATTACATGTCCATCCCACTGCAGTCTTCTTTCTTGTATCTTCTTGGATATCTCTACAACTTTGATTGTACCTCTTACTGTCACATTTCTTACTCTGTCCCTTCTTGTTATCCCACACATCCAGCGTAGCATTCTCATTTCGGCGACATCTAATCTCTTATGCTTTCTTTATTGGCCATGTTTCTGCTCCGTACATCATTGCTGGTCTAACCACTGTTTTGTAAATCATCCCTTTATTCTTGGCCGTGATTCTGCGGTCGCAAAGAACGCCACTTACTTTCTTTCTTCCAGTTTCGCCATCCCTCTCGCATTCTGTGTGTTCCCGTGTTACTGACGAAATAATGAGGAAGAATATAATGGAAGGAGGAATTGTTGTGTATGTCGTAAGGGTGAGTTGAGCTTTTGTCATCTCATCAATAACAGGCAATTCATTCATTACTTCCGGTATTCAGATTTGTAAAGGGGTTGCTCCTATAATTTGAGCGCAAGTGGGGTTAAGAATGTCTGTTAGTAAATGGTTATGGAATGATAACAGTACAATGGATAGAAGAAGGATGCTACTAATTATTAAGAAAAAAAATGAGGTCCTGCGACCTCAGGACCTCTGTTCCGCCCCCCCCCCCTGCGTACGTCCCTGACCATCTTCATCATTCTTTATGCTCAGACTACATGGAAATCTTAGTGTGTTAATTACAGCTACTTCATTCATCTTATGTGCTCCTGCGAATTATCTACTCCTATTGTGATGCAGAGCGACAAAAGGAAGGACCTCTATGGCCAGTACATGGAAAATAAATAAATAATAATAAATAAATAGAATGAATGAAAAGTCAGGATAAAAATAAATTCTTCTCTAGTCCTGTATAGTAGTAGTTTCACGATAGCTGCAGTTTCGAAGTCCGACGAGTTAAAGTAAATGTCCGAACTCCCGGAATTACTTACACAACCCGCGGAAGGAACTTCGGTCGGAACTGCAACTGCCTGAAAACTATTATTTATTATTATTTATTATACAGGAGACTAGCTAGAGAAGAATTTATTTTTATCCTGACTGAGGTTTTTCTTTCCGGGGGGTTTTCCACAGTCACACCAGGCAAATGCCAGAATAGTTGGTTGGTGGTACGTACCTACCTACTATAGAGGTGTTCGAAAGTGCAAAAAGTCAATTCCAGAATTCGCCACAATTTCGTTGATTTCAGAATTCCAATCAATCAATAAACGGAATCCTGGAATTTCTTTCTACTTTCGAAATTCCAACCAACATTTCGGAGATTTTTTTTTCGGAATTCTGTCTGACTTTCGAATTTCCGGAATTCCGATTTCGGAATCCTGCTTTCAGTTCCAACATTTCAAACGGTTCTTCTAGTTCCTACAAACTATTCTTACAACAAACCTTTTTATTACGAGTTTTAGTTAGGTTTCTCTCCTCCGTTCGTATTAACTATGTATTATTTTTAGTTGATCAGTTTATTTAATCTTTAACAAAACTGCTTTTCATATTTAAAAAAAAACAAAAAAAAAACGGCCAGCATAGGCAAGAAATGCCTGCTGGTGTTAATTCAACTACATTTTTCAACTAGCACATTTTCTGTTAAGATAAGATAAAATGAATTGTATGGGCGGTAACAGCACTATGGCTTACGCCCTTCCCGAGCACATTTTCTGTGTTAATTCAACACCATGATACTCAAAACACACCGTACATCTCAACTCATTCATTTTGCTTATTTATGACTTCGCAATATTGTGTTGAATCAACACAGAAACCACCTCAACTCAAGGGTCTACGAGCGACAGAGAACTGTTGTTTTTTTTTCTATACAAGCCTCCATCATGTTGAACCGAGCCGCCGTAGCTCAGTGGTAGAGCGTTGGCGTAGCATTCGGGAGGCCGTGGGTTCGATTTCAGCGGCCGACAATCCTGACTGAGGTTCTTCCAGATTTTCCTCAGTCACACCAGGCATATATCGAGATGGCACTTTCAATATAGGCTCTGGCCGACACCTTCCCGAATCCTTTCCCCGCCTGAGCCTCAGATACCTAAAGACCATAGATAATTAACATTAAAATTCCATTGTGTTGAATTAACACATCGATCAACAGCCTATTTGTCTCTGAAATTGAATCTCATTTACGATCGATCATTACGTAACTATGACTTAGTTGAGGATATGGGGTATAGGGATGGGCAGAAGATGTGGAATGTCTATCAGGGCCTAGTTTCGAAGGTACAACCCTGGAAAAAATCCTGGGATCGAACCCAGGATCTCCCGAATGTAAAGCCAACGCTTTACGAACTCAGCTACGACTGTTCTGTAACATGAATTTGTAGTGTCGAATTAACATACCAACTGGTACTGAAAATCTGCTGTATTAAAATCGACGAGACGTGGCCGGCATCTCACATTTTCTCAGAAATTTTTGAGTGGGGAGGCCATGGGAGAAACTTTTTTTTTTTGCTTGAGAGAAATAATAACAGGAAAATGGTTCGGAACAGTGATTAGGGGGTTACTCATCTTTCCCTAAAGAACACGAATATTAAATAGTCCCCGAAAATGTCTAAACAAATTGGTAATTTGGTATTTGCTATTTTAGTCTTTTGACTTCAACCCATCATGATTGTATGAGTGCAATGATTGTTAAAAGCTACGAACATCAATGTCCCTGTTAGCGTTGCAGATGAGACGAGATTTACGCTGTCCCCGTCCCGAAATTATCTTGTCCAGAGAGTGTCTCGTCTCGAAAAGATGTATACTTTGCATTACGAGAGCTCTGTCTCGTCTCCTTTTCTATAGGCATTTCTCTGTCTCGTCTCGTCTCGTGCCAACACTAGTCCCTATCGTGATTCAAACGCGCCACCTCGGAAACGCTAGCCTAATCCCTCAGACCACACGACTATTTCAGTGGGCCCCGAGAATTTCTCAAGAGTTAGAAATAAATGAAGAAACCTGTCTTCATACCCACCCCCTCCTCCAAATATATACCCGCGCTATAATGTAAAAAAAAATAATCCTGCAACTAATTTGAGTTCCGGTCATGGTGGCTCTAAATTTTTCTGTGTTAATTTCAACAATATTTATGATTGCGAGTGGTTTGAAAGACACTCGGGCAAATTTGTGAACATTATAAACACTCAAAAAGTCATATAGATGGTTGTTAACATTAGTGAAAATGTGCTTTTTATCTCACGTAATACTCCCAAAACTTGGACATGTCGTTCCATCCACGAATTCAGAGCTCTGCTCAAGAAATTATACCATATTATTCATTCATTCACTAAAATAATATCTAAACAATCAGGAAAAAAATAGAATTCGTTTTCAAAAATGTATTATCGGACTCGCGTAGCACGGAGAATGTTAGTGTACAATACACTGAATCCCACATAGATGGCAGCAAATTTGCGAGCATCACACTTGTCATCTAGCTGGAAAAATACGAACTACATGATCCGAACGGCATTCATTGTGTGCGTTTGGCGGTATTCGCGGTGAAACACTATGTGAAAGCAAGTCGAACCTCTGAAATTCCATGCACGGTTTATGTCTAAAGTTTCAAAACGTCATTGAAAACAACCATTTTTAGCTACTGAAGAAATTTACCCGCGTATTCAAGGAATTTCATGCACTCAAGATATTTAAACATTTTTACTGAAGAAATTTAAACAAACACGTTTGTTTCTTCGAGGAATTCTATTGTCCCTACATATTACCCCAGAGTAAGCAAAGTAAGAAGACCTTCAAATCAGATAAAAATATCTGCATGACACCTGCTTCTCCCCCTGGCACTCATTATCATGTTAGGTAGTTTGGCTCCACGGCTGTTTCCCGCTGTTTGACAGTTGTCATTCTCGTCCAGCTTCAAACAAAAATCAGGGTGGCAGACTCAACATTCGAGCGAGCACTTTATCACGATTGAACACTGCTCAGCATTGTTGTCAATAATTAAAAGGTCATTAAATTATTCCTCAAATAGATTTGATAAATCTAAAACAAGACCAGTTCGAAAGCATAGGAAAGATTTCGCTAGAGACTAAGATGCCTAGAGGCTATTGGCTCTAAATAAAATTCAAATTCAAACTCGGATTTATTTTTCATGACTATTAATTTTAGGATGTCTGTTTTCAAGAAGAAGAAAGTGGTTTTAATTTTTTGAAAGAAAATCTTCATTTGCAATTTCATTTTTCCTTCCTAATTTTATGCTCTGGTAGTTATATTACAAGCAGTGATTCCTCCAGACCGCCCTGTGGGGGAGTTGTCATCCCCAAATCCTCCCGAGCACCCCGAACTTTAAAATTTTTACACTCAAAAATAGATAGAAACTGTGCAAAACTCTACTTACACTCTCGCAATTTTGACTTTACACCCCTCAAACTGAAAATATTGGCGGAATCCCTGATGATAAGAATTATATTTTGCTTACGAGGTGAACTAAGTGGTCAGATTTTTATTAATGGTAATACGTGTCTATTTAAAACTGACAAATTCCAGCCTTCGAAGTTTTTTTATTTTTTGATAGATATTTGACATAATTACGAATAGTCCTGGGGCTATTTTATGGTAATTCTGAGGAAGAAAGATAAGAGATGCATTTATTGCTAATATTGTTCAATACTGCAATATTAACAAAATATTTCCTCAAAACAAGAAACCTTTACAGTAATAATGTCTAACTTCTTTTTCATTTTGAATTGGCAACGCAAGATGCTCAATAGTTTTCTCCCCATGATCGGTTGCAAGTCTGACAATACTGGTATTGCATTACAGTGGCATGCAGGATGGGGCGGGTGCAATCTAGATCTGAAATACGATAGGACGTTAAGATTTGAAGCTCACATTACGCATACACAACGTGGCAACACTTATAGTTCAGGAGATGGTAGCGACCTCTACTGGAGTTTACACATAACTACTGTATTTGCACAACGCATGGCATGAATCATAGGCTTTTCACCTCTCTGTATACTTTTTAATTTCTGAAATTACTCAGTCTTGGTGAGTCACCGTGGCTCAGAATAGCTCCGTAGCGGTAGCGCGTCTGACTACGAATCGGGCGGCTCGGGTTCAAATCCCGGCCAGGATACCGGAGACTTTTCTCCCAGTGTTCCCACGCCTGGTGCTTTGAGGTGCACTCAGCCTCCTATCAAATTGAGTACCAGAGTGGCCTTGGTATTCCTGGGCGCCTTGGGAAGGTAAAGGCGGTCGAGCGTGGGACTTACCACCCACCGTACCGCAGGTCAAGAAAATGTGGAGTCGCTACCTCCACACCCCCCATGCATCGTTCACGGCGCGTGCGTATCGTACAGGGAATGGCTTCAGGAGTCAGCAGGAGTCGAGATCAATCCTAGCGGTCAGCCATCATGCATGACAGGTTTTCTTTGAGTCACACCAGGTTAATGCCGTGATGGTATCTAGAAACTAAGCGCTGACCAACTTGCCACTCTTTCTCGACCTGATCCACATATGCCTAAAAGGTTGTCGTAAGTAATAGAATTCAGAATTTAACCCTCAAGAGACAATTGTTTACAAATTAGGGAACCGTAAAAACACGTTTGTTTACTGTAAGAACAGCCAAACATAACCCAATTCAAAACTTAGGGGGTTTGAGTGAGATCCGAAAATATCCGTCCGGACAGGTAACTCCTACCCGTACGTCATCTTTTTCTCATTGTATATGCAAGCTGATGATGTGAGTGGTATTTACTTATTATTGGTGGATGGATGGGTGGGTGTGTTTATTTTTTTTTTATATTATGTATGTATCTAGTCGGTGACGACGACGGTGTTTGATGCAGCAGAACAGCAACTTTTGCATGGTCGTATTACCAGGAGCACAGAATATCTATGAAGTATTACATAGGAACTTGGAGGTAGTAGATCCAAAAACTAATAAACACAAAATGAACTAATAAATGGGCTGTGAATGCGATTTAAACATTTGTAATGATATAGAGGAACTTAGCCCAGTACAGGACAGTTCCCAGTACCGGACAGTAGTAGTTCTAGCATTCCGACGCTAGAGAGCAGTAGATATCCTACATGCATTTGTAGCACTTATCAACAGGGGTCAGTGTTTGGCGCCAATTGTTTGTTGTGTGCGCCAGTCTGAAATAAATCGCTGAAAAATGATCCTCATTACTTTCTTTCATGACGCAAATTAACTTTTAGAGAAGTTTTTCACCCACATTAGGGAAGTGAAGTAAATTTATCTTACTCTCATAATACTTCTGAATAATTACAGAAGGGTACAGACATACAGTGTAGAAGTATTAATTAAGTTTTTATAGTCTTGAGTTGGTAACATTTTTTCTAATAGGTCGTGTGGTCCCAGTACCGGACACTCCGTATGTTCCTAGTATCGGACAGAAGAAATGATCTTGTTGCAAATATATTTAAGGTGGAATTTATTTTCAGAGACTTGGTACAAGGATGGCTACATACAAGAAAGGGAAATGGGATGAAGAAAGTATGTAGAAAGCTGTGGATAATGTGTTAGCGGGAAATTGTAGCGTTAGGAGAGCTGATGGACGGACAACTTTGTGTTCCCAAAAGTACGTTAGAAGACCGCGTGTGTGCTACCAAAAAGGGAAAATCGATTAAAATATCATCTTCAATAGGCAGATTAAAAAAAAAAAAATAAAAAAATCGATGAACTGGTTAATTATCTAAAATACCTGGACAATTGTTTGTTCCCGTCAATAAAACCGAATTATTAACTCTAGCGTATCATCTGACTGAACAGCTCAAGTTACAGCACCAGTTCAACAGAACAAAGAAGATTCTCCATGAGGAAAATTCGGCGGGCCTCCGGTGGCCCGCCTTCATGGTTGGTGGGACACCGGAGGCCCGCCGAATTTTCCTCATAGGGTTGTAAAAGTGTTTGTCCCAACGGTGTTCATAGTAGTCAATTTTGTGTAATTTTATAAGAAGAAACATTGTTGTGCATGGTCAAGTACTATTTTAAGTACCTTGTTTTTAATTTTCTACTCGTTTTTCACACTTTTAGGCTGACACTACTAATAGCTCATCCTGTGAGCTAAAATTGTAAGTACAGAAGAATGTAATACACTTAAGATGACAAATAAATTGTTTTTGACACTACAACATAATATTTGCTTCCATATTCACAACCACTCTTCAGTGTGACATTTATTATTAAACTGTCCGGTATCGGGAACAGTCTTTTGATCAACGCCATCTTCAGCATTTTAGAAAATCGAAAAATTTTATGTTCAAATCTTATTGGGTTATTATTATCCATGCTGTGATTATCGTCAGTGTGTTTTCTTGTAACGATTTGTTGAATATTTTTTAATAAAATACGAGTAGAAAAAATAAACGCTTAAGTGTCTGGTAGTAGGGCAAGCTCCCCTAGTGACTTTACTAAACTGTGTATTTCGTTCCTGACATTAAGATGCCTCAGTACCTACAATGCGTGTGTGTACGTGTGATAAGATAAAATGAATTTTATGGGACGTAACAATGTAGGTCTATGTGTGAGTTTTCATATTTTCTGAAGATACTGGACAAATGAGAAGCAATAATGAAATTTTGGAAAGTGGCCCCAATAATGTCTCTGAATGTGTATACATGGTGGTACACTGGAAATGCCATAATGCACAAACTCAGTGATTCCGCCAGCCCCGCCCCCTCTATGAGGCGGGTATTTACCCCCCAAAGTCTCGACAACACCTCCGAACTTCAAAATATTTACTGTGAAAAATCGATAGAAACCGTACAAAACCTCACACCCTCCCAATTTTGACTTTACACCCCCCAAACTGAAAATCCTGGCGGAAACCCTGTACACAGTAATGATATATATGCTTACATCATTCTGTACAGAAAAAGGTACATGTATGCCATTAAAAAAAAAAAGAAAAACCTCATATTTTGAAAATAACGTCCTCTAAATGGCGTCCCTCTCTGAGATAACATTCCTGCATGCGGGAATTGACGTTTCTAGTAAGTTTCTGCAGTACGTCAGCACTGATAGATCTAATCTCTTCACACATCGCAGCCTTCCAGTGTATGAGGACGAGTAGCAAACACACGATCCTTCTTTAAATACCCCTGATAAAATGAAATCACATATGACGGTTCCTTCATCCCTGCTGCGAGCACCAGTAGCAGTTATAGGAATCTCGCGAACGGTACTAGTCTCGAAACTACTACAAAAGTTGATGACAGGAGATCCACCACAAGAAATCCCGGAAAAGGGGTCAACTGCTTCGCGTTGCGTGCACTGACCTGGGTATCGAGCCTGAACTATGGATATTCCCAGTTGAGAGCAAAGGGCGTCTATCTGGTACTCTGCTACAATCTTTCCTTGCACGTCCAATATGTCCAATTGGCCACTACAACAAAAGAGACTTTCTGCAAGAGGAAAAGAGTTTCCTCTCAAGCCTCTCCCTCTCCGGGAAACAAGAGAGCCGCACCAACGGGCAGTCACTCTCTAGAATCACCGAAGTATACACCAAGATATTATTGCTCTCTCGTATCCACCAAACAAGATTATTCTCTCGCTATTACCAATAGTCAGGGGAAGGGGAGGTTATCCCTTGAGATCCCAAGGGGCTGCATCTCGCATTTACCAAGAGACTAGTAATGGTCTCTTGCAATGAGAGAAGGTGGAACATCAATTTTCAGTTATTCGCGCACGTGTATTTGTGCTTTGTTTCCGATCTACAGAGCAGAACCTGCTTTGTCAAGTTATGCTGACATATGCAATGAATTATAGCAAACACTAGTCTATTACACTTAATACATATATTGTAAATAATGAATTATTAAAGTGTCTTTGGTATCGATCAAGTAGACTTTATACCACTTTACTTGCAGTTAAAAGAACGTTAATAATAATTAAAATAACAAAGAACACAATTTACGTAAGATCACTAGGTCGCGCGCCATCTTCTGGGCACGCCGGTGACAACTGTTGCTGATCCGCACTGAGACGTGACCCGGTGGCCGTGTATTTGCAGGCCAGTTCGTATCGCCATTCCTGGACACGATACGCCTTTCAAAAAGATCTCGTACAGCAACGATCGATATCTTCGCTGTGAGCTGTAGTTCCATGTTGCTGAAACCATGTGGATTCATTCACTGCATCTTCTGCAGTTCATTACTGAAAAACGTTTCAATCATATTCACGTAGTTATGACGTTGCAGAAACTGCCTGTCCATGATCATTCGTTGAAACGGCACACCATGCTGTTACTTTTCACTGTGCAACGGTCTCTGGTGTAAGAAGTGGGGATTGTTGGCAGCCCAGTACCGAAAATTATGTGAATAGCCACTCAAGGAAAAATGTGCTTCATCAGCCATTCACAAGTTTTCAAGGAATTTTGTTTGGATCTTCGTTACGTTCGGATAAGCCAAAGAATGTTTGAGCAAAGGTACGTCGATTGTCGACATCGATATCCTTCAATGTTTGTATTATCTGGAGATTATATGGATGCAGTTTTAACTCTTCATGCTCTACCCAAGCTCCGACGCTACCATCATCGGTGTGTTGTCGTGCAGAAGCTTGCGGACTGTACTCGATCGCGGCATTTACTGCTTGGATAGTCTCTGAAGTTCGAACCGTTTTTCTTGGTCCTACATGTTTCAAGTTCAATGTTGACCCCGTTGTTCAAATCTTTCCACCCATTTCTTCACAGCGGAATCATATCATGACGGCTCAGTTGAAAATGACGCCGAAATTCTGTCCGTGCAGCTTCACAACTATACCATTCACGGCGAAAGCGCGCTGTTCCATAGCAACTTCACTGAAATACCATCGTCCACGTTACATTACGTTCGGAGTCGTTTTCACAAATTGTTTTGTGACGCAAATTCTGAAGTGTTCTGCAACCACTGAAACCCAAGATCGTTGCACGCTAGTATTTATTTTAGGATAAAGAAGTCCATATTAAAGGAAATATTGAAATATGTTTTCAAAATATATAAATATATAAAAGTTCTTTTACAAACTAAACTTTTTTTAACCTTAAAATAGTGGCGAATCTAGAGAGGAAGCGCGAGTGGCGCCCGCCCCTTCTCAAGAAAAAATATTTTATTTTTTTCAACATTGCTTCAACAATTTATCTCATAGAAAGCTTCTATTTGTTGGGTTTTAATAACAAATTGAAACGAGCGGACGTAGTCAAATTGGTAGAGCGTTGGCCTAGAATCCGGAAGGTCCTGGCAACGATCCCAGCGGCCGCATAGCCTGTTTGAGGTTTTCCCAGGGTTTTTCCTTAGGCCAAGTATTCACTCGAAGACTTTTGTCGAGAGTCACGTAGACTCGGGTCTGCCGACAGTCTGCATACTGTCTGCGGACAGTCTTGGATTTCTCCACAGACCGACCGCGGTCAGTTTCAGACAAAAATCTTTGGATTTTTGTCTCCCGGCCGAGATGGAAGACACAGACAAGGGTCTTCTGGTGTGGACAAAAAACAAGGGAACAAATGTCTTCCACGGCTGAGTTTGGTGCTTCTGCTACCCTCTTTCAACTCCCTACCAGATGACATACTTTCCGCAACCTACCAGATGACCCAAATATGCAAAGATACATGCAATACGAAACATACAATACAAAAATATTATTAAAATAAATAAAATTAAAAAGACATTCATGCCCAGTAATACAAAACTTTAAGACTGGCTTTTAGTTGATTAAAAAATGATTACATTCGTTCGTTGAAAAAAAATCTATTAAACTGTATAATAATAAATTATTGTTGTTTTGAGGAAAAGCAAAACTTGACATTATTTAATTACGAAAAAGTAAATTACATGTTAGATTAAGTTTCTTCAGAAAATATTCATATTTAAGCAAACTTATTTTTTTCACCAAATGCAGCTTAAAAGCGCTGTTAACGCTATTACAATCCATTACTATGCTCTGTGTTCGATTTTCCGGAAGGAATGTCTGGAATTTTCCCTGATGCCTGAGGATTTCATCCTCGGTTGTTGATCCTGAATATTATCCGAAACAGGTATAAAGACTTTATATTTCTACCCAAACATAGGTAGTATGTTATCACTTACCAATAACCACTAGTTTTAGGATCCCCCCTGGGTCATTCCATACCAAATCAACCAATAAAAATAGTTTTAAACCATAGGTTTTATAAAATGTGTGATATTTGGTATTAATATAATAAAAAATACAGAACTTCATGTTTTTGTCACTTTTGGTTTTTGAGGTATAAATTGTTAAAAATAAAAAATCGACTGATTTTTTACGCGTTTTGAAACCTTTAAGAGCCCGAAACTCAAAAACTATTCGTCCTAGACAGCTCAAATTTGCACCATTCGTTTCAGAATTTCAAGAGTTGTAATTTGATATATTACTTGATTTTATTAGACCAATCTTTATATATTTTTAAAATTAAAACAAAACTTAAAAAAAAAAAAAAAACTCAAAAAGAAAATTTTATTTTTCTTGGAAAAAAAAATTCAATGTGCTTCTGATTAGAATGTATGTGCAAAATTTCATGATGGTATTTCAATGGGATCATGTTGGAAAAAAATCTAACATAAGTACGTAGCCATTTATGTATAACGTGTATAATTAGCTTAAACGGCAGTACGCAAAATGGCTTCTAGCAAAGTAAATTTAATTGGTTAAACTGTGATATACAGTATATTCATTTCAGTTCTATTATAGAACAAGCCGAGCCGCCGTAGTTCAGTGGTAAAGCATTGGCGTAGCATTCGGGAGGTAAACTGGATTTTATGGGCGGTAAAAGCACTATGGCTTACGCCCGTCCCGACAGAAACTCGTGGGTTCGATTCCAGCGGCAGACCACCCTGACTAAGGGTTTTCCATATTTTTCTCAGTCACAACAGGCGAATGCCGAGATGGCACCTTCGATATAGGTCCCGGCCCACACCTTCCCGATTCCTCCCCCCTATTACGGCCTGACCCTTAAATGCCTAAAGGCCATAAATATCAATTTAAAAAAGGCAGTAAGAATTATTAATTTGAAATTATTTATTTACAGGCTAATAAACCTACCACATTTACTACTTTATTATAATAATAAAGTGGTAGGTTCATTACCCTGTAAGTAACTAATTTCAAATTAATAATTTCAATGTTTTAAATACAGACATCAGGCTGGACTGATTAGTTTTTACTAGTTTTGTTCTACAATATTTTAAAATTTGAATTATATTAATGACCTTTAGACGTCTAAGGCTCGGGCCGAATAACCAAATATGTGGCACAAACACCCGCGAAATCCACTGCTTCCGTCATGATCTCTCACCAAAACCAGACTGAAGTGTGGACGCTAAACTTTAGTCGTGACAGACTACCGTCGGCAGACATATGTCGCAGGACGAACGAACGTCTGCGGCAGACTTGTGTCTTATTTAGGGGGTCGCGCGAAACGGAATAAGAGCGAAACTTTCGCTTTAGATCCTTTCGCACTTGTTCCTGTCGCTCTAATTCCGTTTCGCGCTTATTCCGTTCGCTTTACTTCCTTTCGCGCTTGTTCCGTTAGCGTTACTTCCGTTTCGCGTTTGTTCCTTTCGCTCTTATTCCGTTTCGCGCTTATTCCGGCGACCCTTATTTAGGACGGAAGTCTTCAACTCAATACTTGGCCTTAATCATGCCAGGCATGGTGAATACTACTAACAATGTCCTGGCCGACTGACTGACTGACTACCTTCCAACATCCTGGCTTGAGCCTGAGATGCCTTAAGCTCATACATAATATATATAATCAGCTTCAAACGCAAAGTCCGAATGAATGAATGTATGGAGAATTATTGTGTCGGCAGAGAACACATACTAACTAACTGCCAAATTCCAGGCAAGCTGCCCTTTCTTTCCTTTGCGCCACAACGGCTAGAAAAATAAATGTACTATAATGCGTAAAATTATGCACACGAACACAAAAACAATACAAGTTGAAGAAAAACCACGCAACAAACACACAAAGGCCGGCCAGCAAGAAAGCAAGCAACTTGACGCGCCAGCGGCTGAAGTGAGCGAGCGAGCGAGCGAGGATCGTTAGCGATATCGAATCCTCACTCAACTGATCCATGTGCGCAACTAGACTAACAGGAGAACATCAACATGCTGTAACTAAGCAGTAACACGAAACAGCAATTGCAGATTGCTTTTGTATCGTCAATTGTAACAAAATACGAGTTTAACCGCGACTATAATAATACTAACAAATGAATTAAACTAACAGAAAGGATACAATGTCAAATTTTCATCAAAATTAATTTTAAATAATTACGTTGTCATTTTCAACATGATGTAACTTGACATGAAACGATAGTGTTAGGCTTCGTTTGAGACAGACATCCGAACACCTTATGTGTTCCTGTTATCGATCAACGCTAAGGAGTATTCCCGACATACTTTCATAACAAACAAACAATTTATGAATTAAAATTAATGAATTCTTCTTCTTTTTTCTGGAGCTCCACAGTCTAGTGGTTAGAGCGTTGGACTCATTCATGTACAATTCCCGGCTGGAGTTCCACTTTTCGGCGTCCACTCAGCGTCGTGAGGCAAATTGGGGTAGTCGACCGTGAATAAAAGACGTGACGGACGGCCACACCCGGTCTAATAAGCTCCTCCTGATTGATACGCCTGTTCGTGGTTAGATACGCGCAGTGCTGACCACACAGCTTTTACTCAGGTGGACGTAGTTCCACCAAACACGGACAGATGGCGTTGGGGCAGGCTCAGGGCCTATAGCCCTGTTACGCCAGTGTTTTTTTTTCTCTCTTTGTCTTCTGGTTTATGTCTGAAATGTCTTGTACTTCTTTATTTTATAATTTATTGTGTATATTTTTAACTTTGATCAGTTTGCTGTTACCGCCCATAAGATTTTATCTTTTATCGTGAACAGTGAAGTAAGTAATTGATGTGCATATAGCGAAGAAGCCAAGGCGAATACGTTTGATTTAGAATCAGAAGAAGTGTGAGAAGCAATTGACCTGCAAATCCCCCTGGTACGAAATATTGTTTGCTAAAGCAAAAGGACAAACAGAATGACAGAGGCCCTTTTCAATCACTTGTGAAAATTTCACTTCCATAATTTCACTTTTTGTTCGATAATCTTATTATTATCAATCTTTACAAAATTGTTGATTATCCTGTATATAAAATAATTTCTTCTTTGTCATGAAGCGGCCCCTTTGACGTCGATCCTGCATTAAATTTGTAATATTTTCATTTTTGGACATTTTCGCTTAAATATAGCTATCATATTTTGATTCCTTAGACATTATGACTCTATCAGATATCCGTGCTTACCAGATCTTTAATCATTTTTCTACTGTCTTTTGTGTTTTCCTTGCAAGCAGAATGGTGAGAGCTAAATCTAAGGGGAGGGGACGGTAAGTCTGAACCTGCTACGAAATTCCGTAAAATTTATCCTTTCCTGTACATACTTTATACCCACCCCGCCCCCCATTGTGACTCCGCCTTAACTTTCTAATAAATATTTGGCACCATTTGAAAGAAAATTCTGGTTACATGCCTGAGTGGGGGATACATACACTATCTACCTACCTACTCACTCTATTATGAGTTTACACGGGTAAGTACTCTGTAATTCAGTCCTGATAATAATAATCCATTTTATTCTAGCCAGCAGTGGATGGAACTCAGCAAGTCGAGAGAAGATAACAAGGAAACAAACCATAGCAAACTATTTTCGTTGCTGAATTTGAATTTATAACCCTTAGACAGTGGCGGATCCACAGAGGGGAAGGGGGAGAGCGCAACTGATTTGCCCCCTCCCGTGTGAAAATATTATTTTATAGGGTTATTGAAGCAATTTACCTTAGGGTCTGTTCTACAATCGTCAGCTAAGCTTCTGGCCATAGTTAAGTTGAGCCCAAGTCATATTTTGGCCAATGAGAGTACGCAAAACCAGACTTGGCCTCAACTTAGCGCTGACTAGAAGTGGTCGATTATAGAACTAACTGACCGTTAGAGAAAGTTTTTCGATTTGTTTGCGAACAACTCTAATTTGGTTAGAAATGTAAAAACTTCTGTGGATACCGTATTTATAATCCATGGTAGCAATCAGCGAGAAATATGATACAATTTATACTTTAAAAATTTATTTAGCTGAATGATATAGAAAAGGTTCCAGGTCTATTCTTCATACCTACTCTTTAGGTTCATTCGCCCCTGGCTTTAGGTATCTTTTTGGCTCTCACATCGGAAGTCTGTCTGTCTGCTAGTGGCAACGCCGCGCCTCTGGAATCTTCCGAATGCAAAGCTAAACGACACCACCCCCACATCACTCTACTGAGGACGGACACTCTCGCCCGGTGGTGCTACGTGAGCAACTTTCATTTCCTCCATCCATGCGCGGTTGCGGCTGCTGCTTGCTGCTCATCACACAGAGGAGCCACTCGCTAAGCGAATGTATCAGGGTCTTATAAAGGTGAGAGTGGCGACACTGTCAATGGTAAGCGGGGAGTACTATTTGAAGAGCTCCTCAAGAAGTACGTCCCGCCGAAGTTCTCAATGAGTTTATTTAAACGATACATGAAACGAAGCAGCTAAATTTACAACAGTGACAATGTGCTTACCTGCAGTGTGTGTATTTTTATATTAGACACATGTTTGTAAAATTACACGTTCACTATTCTAAATCATTCCCCATTTGTCGTAATAAGATTATTTATTACTTAGCACGATTTCTTTCCTATCAACTTCTCCAGGGGAAAGAAAGGTGAGCCTATTCGTTCACTTCTGAGTTCCATTTGTTCTTATTACCAAATTCTTCAGAACTTCTCGTAGTGGGTTATTTTTCGTAATTGTCTGGGTAGATGTTCCTTACGGCTCCTGAAAAATTAGAGCGCTCTAAAATATAACGTCTGAATGAAGTTCCAAGGATTTGAAGTACACTAGAGTCCCGCTAATCCGAACTAACTGGGGCTGTGACCTGTTCGGATTAGCAAAAGTTCGATATATCTTGGCTTTTATTGTAACTCACACTTTTTAATAGGTCTATGTCCTTGAGCTTAAAATTGTACCCTGTACGTCTGTACTTTGAGTTCTTTTTCTTTTACGTTGTATATAAAATTCACGTTTTTACATGAAAAACCTATTTACTTTTCCCCCTCTTAACTTAAAGTTAAAAATAATTTGGCACATTTTCCCTGGGCTCTGTTCGGTTTATCCGGATTAGCGGGGTTCGGATTAATGTTGTCTTAATGTTGATTAACTGCTTATTAAGTAACAAATTACACGTATACTACAACTACGTACTACAGACAGGCTGAACAGTAGACGAGAGCTACTGAGAGTACAAATTGCCATATTTGTTTATAGACACACCCGGTAGAAGGCACTAACATCGCTTACCAAAGACACGAGAAAAATAAGACGTTCAGCAAGCTTACTTGAATGCAGCGTTGCCAACTCGTGGACATAAAAGTCGCTAGATAGCAGGAAAAAGGCGCTAAACAATCTTAATGACCATTAAAATAGAATAAAATGAAATGAAGAACAATAGTACTATGGTTTATTTGAAACTAGAATGTTTCTTTATTCAATGAAGATTCAATTATTCTTACACTAATCTTCCCCATATGTTAACATTTTCCTGATCTCGGAGTTTCTGTCCCTTCAAGTTTGACCCTCCTTTCCTTTTCTTTTCGTAGTATCTTCATCGCTGAAACGAAACGAGGTACCGCTAGATGCAGAAGCAAGGACAAATTACTGGAGGGTGGGGGGAGCAGTGTACCGTCAACCTTAGTCGCCATTTCAAGAAGGCAAAAAAGCTTGGCAACAGTTTTTTTTTAAAATAGGTTTAGTATTTTTTTTAATACAAACAAAGCAAAAGGAGCCTTTCTATATTCAGAAATAAGATTAAATTCTAGCTAGGTTCAAAAGGCGCTAGGCGATAAATCGAAAAATGTGTCGCTAAAAGCCTTCAAAAGGCGATAGATCTAGCGACAAAAGAGCTAAGTTGGCATCGCTGCTTGACTATTTATTCATAGGTAGCGGCTACGTGGGTAGGGTTACCAACTGGAAATTGTCAAATGCAGGACAAAGCTCCAAAAAAAGTAGGACTTTTCTTTAAAATGCCGCGGACACATTGAATTTACAGGAAACAACCATTTTGTTGACAGAACCACGTTGTGAAATGGA
>JAGDQP010012207.1:0-50911 GCA_022664845.1 Lepisma saccharinum
CCCCCCCCCCCCGAGTTGCATTTTTAGTTCCCATGGGTTTGCGGAGGTTAGTTAAGGTCAGATTCGCACAAACAAACAGAAATGTATCTTGAAAGAAAGAAACGGAAGTTTAAAGATACATAACCGAACCTCACCTTATCTAATCTACACTAACCTGGCCTTACCATGGTCACTCATTTTATGTAATCTACGCCAAATGAAAGAAAGCAATTATTAATCATAAAGTTGAACTTAGATAAATATTTTTTTGAGACAAGAAGGTAAAATCTTAACATTTTTGTTTTACAAAAACTGCACTTTTAAAAACAATCTTGAAATTGCAAGAAAGGAATTATTAATAATAAATTAAAGTTTTTAAAAATATTTTTTTTAAGAATAAAGAAGAAAAAATCTCACCCGCCCGCCGGGGATCGACCCCTTTTTTTATTTCTTGAGCCAGGGTTCTATCAATATGCCACGCTTGGCAGCTGGCAATTTGTGCTCTCGGTGTTGTATTTAAATACCCAATCGTTTACATCACCCACTTCTGCCAAAAGCACTTTGAAAGCAGAATTTCTAATAAATTTCTTTTTATTCTTACTGGTTGGGATTGGCGAATAAGCGCACCGCCAGCAAGTGGAATTTACTTCTTTGAAAGATACTTCTGAAATCTAGGATATATATAAATAAACCGCTGAGGGTAGTGAGTTTAATTGATGATTTAACAACACGTTTGTTATGGTCTATGTAGCTAAATGCTCAGCGTGTCAGACTCTCATTTGTAAGGTCTCTGGATCGATTCCAGGAGCGGAAGTAAGCACTGTAAATGATGTTTGCGATTGTTACTGAAAGAGATTTATCCTGCACAGGGAGAAAAAAAACGCAAGGCAGAGAGAGAAGGGGGCAGGGAGAGAGAGACGGAGGCTGTGTATTCATAAGCTTTAAAATTTCATTTATATCCACGTCTTGCGCCATTTTTCTTTCCCTACTTCCTTGTTTTCTGCTCTCTTTTTTGGCTTTCTCCCCTTCTACTTCCATGCTTTCTCTCTCTCTGTGTGTGTGTGTGTGTGTTTGCGCGTTTGAATAAGACAAGAATTTGATTTTTGCCCATCTACTCGTGGTTCTCTACATGATGCTGAATGAGTCAATTCTAAATGCTCCAAATGGTGAAATATATACTGGCATTCCATATTTTGGCGCATATTTGTACTGTCATGGTGGTTGTCTAACTATTATGCGTACAAAGAAACAATTCTCCTTGAGGAGAACTATTATTTCTTAGCACTCCAACCTCCACTTATTTTTTTAAGTGGCTGTACGACTTCACCCTAGTTTACGATAACGAGACATCCGCCTTTAAAATAGTAATCCCTGAGATATGTGGCAGACTTAAGCAGTAGTCTTTAAATGCCAAGAGGTAAAATCAATGGAGATGACAGCTGAGTGACCTTAAACCAATTGTAAGTATCCATCTACAGGTTAGACTTGAAACCAAGATGTAAGGCTGTTCTGTCTGTGGAAGAAAAAGTGAAGACATTTGATTTCATTATCATTGTCAAGAAGGCTGTTAGAGAAACAAATGACCTTATTTTATCTGGGATAACCGGTTTATATTGAGTAACCCCCGCGTTCTTTGTTTCAATAGTCGTCACTGGTTTCGAGATGTACATTTGACGTAATAGCCCCCCTTCCCCTCTGTTACCAAACTATTTGGTGATCCATCACTATTAGGGTTCTGGAGGATGTATCAAAAAAAGGTAATTTTCTACAGCCTTCCTATTTTTTTTTTCATCTTTTACTGTTTCGTTTTACGATTCCTCTTTGATTCTATTTGTGAACTTTACTGATTTTTTCCTCATTGCTTTTAGGAATATTCTCAATTATATATTTTGAAGGTAAAATGTAAAAAAAAAAACACACATTTCATTTGCACCGAGCCGCCGTAGTTCAGTGGTAGAGCGTTCGCGTAGCATTCGAGAGGTCCTGGGGCCGATTCCAGCGGCCGACCATCCTGACTGAGGTTTTTCCAGGGTTGTTCCTGAGTCATACCAGGCAAATGTCGGGATGAGATCTCCAACGTACTGTTCGTAAACAATTCGTACTAAAAATTAAAAAAAGAAAAATATTTGTGGATGATTAAAAAGAAAAGCATGGGGAGCGATCTCATACACACTTATACAGTCACTTTATAAATTCTTAATTTGGTGCCCCGCATGCTTTTCTTTTTAGTCATTCGCAAACATTTTTCTTTTTTTTTAATTTTTAGTACGAATTGTTTAAGATTTTCGAGTTATTTCGATTTTAGAGTTATTAGGCTTTAAATAGTTTTTATTATTATTTTCGAGTTATTTCAATGTTCGGATACTTTTTCTCAAGCTAATATTTTATGTCCCAAATCCTAAAGTGTTCTGCAACCAGTCAAACCCAATATTGTTGCAGGCTAGTATTTATTTTAGGATAAAGAAATCCATATTTAAAAAATATATGTTAAAATATGCTTTTAAAATATAAAAATACTTAAAAGTAACAATGGAATATTGTATTGTCACCCGACTCACATCACAGTACAAAATTTCATCATTCTATGACGTCGGGAAATGAGTTAAATTAACGATACAAAATGTGAGAAGACCACGAACTATTGCGAACTAAAGAAAAGTCTGTAAAAAAATATCCCTTTTTCGGTAACCGATGTAGAAAGTCTTAAGGTAGATTGATTAAATATTTTGTGTAGAATCTTGTGTTATTACTTATCGAGGAGCCGAAACGTGGTGGCTACAAAACAGGTTTCGAAATGCGAAGTTGAAGGAGAATTAAAACCGTATGGACACAGCAAATGCATAAGGTGGAAGACAAGAAGAGAGTAAGTTAGAGACTAACCGTACTGGGGATAAAGAGATGAAAAAAATTAGTTAGGACATTGACTGTTCAGGGAATATATACTAAGGAATGTCATTGAGGGTACGGTCAGGGTAGAAAGAAGAGACAAATCCAACTACTTGACAGTATTAAGGAAGAATAAATCTTGTGTTAAGAGAATCAAAGGAAAGCACAAGATCGGGATTGACGGTGTAGATCAGGCCAGCCATCTTGGTATGACCTTTCCATTGATTTACATGGGAATCGTTTTACTCAAGATGGCGGGGCTGATCTATACCGTTAATGAAGAGAGCTTAACGTGCCTTAAAGGACCTGCTGCTTTCGGCCGAATGTTAATGATGATAATAATATAAAAAAAATAATTGAAGTTCTATTGCTCTCTCTCTCTCTCTCTCTCTCTCTCTTCAAATTAGTTTTCCAAGATTTATTTTTAATACTTTCTATATCATACGCATACCGGTAACTTCTCCAAGCAACATAAAGATATCGGGGCCAATACTGAGCCAATAATGCGCATAACGATAATTGTTGGGCATTCTAGAGCAACATTTACCGGCATTGGCGTCGTGCGCTATTCCAACATGATTCTTGAGACTGAAGAAACGTGTATTTCAGTTACAAAACATAGAACATATAGCGCAGGTTAAAATATTAAGTTTAGAGAAATAGCATTGTTGGAAGCTATCATCGCGCGATAACGATCCACAATGCCTAATTTCATTCGGAAGAGCGTCGCGTGTGCTGGAAAAAGCCTATGTAATGAAAGAATATCATGTGTTATGGTGTAAAAGTTCTTCACGCTTCGTCCTTAAAGTTATTCGAAATGAAAATACTGTCCATGCCACTACGTTCCATATCTGAGATTTACTTCTACGTACCGATGGATGACTCCGTATAGTGTAGTACCTAAAGCAATTGAAAAACAAGTCATAAGGTTGTAAGTTCGAATCTCAATAGCAGACAAGTGCGAAAAATTCAACTTGACCTCAAGACTGGATGCGTAATGAAATAAAGACAGTATGTAATCAGGATCACATTTTTTTTTTTCTTGACCAGCAAACAGTTAATACAATTTAAGTTGTGTGAAAATATGTAGGCCTATCCAATCTTTCAGAACGACGCGCAAAACGTTCTCATACAAATTGAGGCTTAAAAGCATATACATTAGAACATGTACGTTAAGATACGTGTACAATTCTTTCAACACAAAGAAACATGTTGCTTATTGCTTTTAATACTACCCCCCATACATTTGTCCAGACAATTTGTATGTAAACAAATTGTTCGAGCTTAATAGCAGTTCAAACAAACAGAGTATAAAATTCATGCGTGACTTATTTGAAATTAAACTGATTATCACTCAATTAACGGGCCAATCAAAGCAATAAACCGCTTCCAACTTACTCACTTATTGTTACAAGAAAAAACATCACTCTTTTAACGAAACGCTGACATTGTGAAGGACATGGGAAACTTTTTTTTTATTATTTCTTCAAATGTGAAGGATTTTCCCTGATTCTGACTGTGTGGCATTTCCTTCGGTATACACGCTCTAAACTGGAATTTCCTGTTCATGAAAATCGAGCAGAAATATATGTCACTTCTCACAGTTTAAAGTCGTCCCAGAGCTCATGTTAATAATTTTCTTTCCATATTTCTAGAGAATATAAAGGAATATTATAAAATATATTCATAGGTAGTAGGTAGGTACTCGATAAACAGAGGAAATATTTTCAATGAGCATCAGAAATTTGTTTAAATGAAACTGAATAAATATCTACAGTATGTTCATCAAACAAACTTTTGTTGAAAATTTTTAATCTTTGTCTTAGAGACTTCTACACTCGTTTAAAGGTCAAAGGACATCAAGGTCTGCTGTTCACTTGTCAAGTGTACCTCGCCCTCAGGTCTCCGCTTTCCCCAGTAGCACACACGTAGATTAAACGTTGATAAAACCGTTTAATGTGCACCTTTTCAACGGTTGTATACAACCCAAAAACCGTTGAAAAGATTGACATTAAACGGTTTCATCAACGTTTAATCAACGTGTGTGCTACTGGGGTTGGTCTTTCCTTCCTCTCATCCTTATATACCTCTCCTTTGCCGTCTCATTTCCTCGCCTTTCTTCACTTTCATCACCACTCTCTCACATCTTTATTCACCCACACTCACACCTTTTCTTTGACTGAGACTCACCCACTTCGAACTCATCAAGTCTTCTGTTCACCCTCACCCTCAACCAATCACTTCCGGGTCTTTGTTTCATTTCACCAGGATCCACCTTGTTCGGAAAGTTTGATTGCAGATTTGTGTTGCGACCTTTAGAAAGTTCAGAAAAACCTGGGTGGACATTTTGATTGTAGTGCGACATTTTCTACGTGCGTGTTTCAAAATGGCTGATTCGCATAATAAGGCTTTCGTAGTATGCGCACCAGAAGGGTTAATTTAATATTTCAAAGTCAGTGTCAAAATGAAAGTTTTTGGTAGCGAGTAATTCAAAGAAAAAAATCTATTTTTGCGTCATATTCTGTTTGCAGAATTCTATCAGCCATTTTTCAAAATGGCGGCATGCTAAATATGCAGGGTGATTCAAAAGTCCCTGCACTGCCTTATAGTTCATAAACCGACAAGAAAATGAAGCTTTGAGTATTCGAATGTGCAATCGTAGAGAGGGGCTACATTTTGAGAATATGATCAACGTGACTGCCGTCTTGAAATCCGCCATATTGGATCCCATACCCTTTATATCTTTCCTGCCACCTGGTGTTAGTCCAGCGAAACTAAAATGAAATAATGTTAGTATGCCGTGATTGTTCCTACCATCGAGCTCTACGTAATGACACTGGAGTGACTGCTTAGTAAATAAAAATTTTGGTAAACTTTATTTTGTTTAGCCCATTCTAGAAACTTTTGACTTTAACCCGTCACGTTCTACTTAAAATCTACAATCAAAAACATCCATGTTCCAGCCGGGATTCGAAGCCAGGACCTTCGAGAAGCTGACTTAGCGCCCTAACCCATACGGCTATCAGGTCGGCTGACTATTTAGTGTCGAAAATTAGACCCCAGAGCAAATATTTAAACTCATTTATCCACTTCCAGTCTAATCCAATGTGGATCAAATTTTCAGTTCAAACTCAGTTTTATACGCTTCTTATCGCTATGCGTTTTCTTTATTTAAGTCTTAATTTCTGAGTTATTTCATATAATATTATACCAAAAACCGTACTCTGCACACAATAGAAAATACTGCAAATAATATTTACGTTGTTTGCAATAATTACGGTATAAATAAAAATAAAAGGGTCGCACAGCAATATAAAGAGTAAAAAACTAAATTAGAACCGAAAATATGGTCCACTTATCTTCTATAAGAGAATATAATCTCTGGTCCATATTGGTTTAGACTGGAAGTGGACAAAAGAGATTAAGTGTCCGCTCCGCTCCCTGGCTTCATATATTCATGAAATTTTCAATTACGGCGCAGTCAGTCCAGCATCGCTTTTAGATAGAGCATTGGTTCCTACATTCCATTTAAAGTCTGAGAAAAGGACAGAGTGCAAGCTGAACATCTGATACTTCACTTTATGGGTGCGCAAAATATTAAAAACGTAGATATTGCGCATGATTTACTACAAATACTTTATTCCTAGTTCGACTAGACTTACACCAGGGTAAGCAGTTTCACGAAAGTACTTTGCAACCTTTCACTCTTTCATTTTGCATTTTCCGAGAACTGTCTGAAGAGCGCTAACCTCCCTCCACAAACTCTTGTTCTTATTCATGCCTTGTTTACATTACTAACATCTTACCATGGTTAAAATTAACCAAGATCATTTTAGTAATGTAAACGGTAGTTACCGTTAACACGGGTTTCAAATTTAACTAGCGTCAACTTACGATAGTTATCTTGTAACGTTAGTAAGAAACGACTGTCTAAACGCAAGTTGGTTATTAGGCGCGGCTCACTTCGTGAGTTTATTTATTTCTTTACCGAAATATATAGTATCCTAGTGGTGCGTATCACTTTCAAACTACAACAGAATGATGGCAGAACTAATCTACAAAATGTGATGCTACAATCAATTCATTTGTGTTCATTTTTTTATTAATTTAATCCTCTCCCGTGTAACAAGAAGATTCTTTACTCTACGGAAACTTCTTCCTGTATCTTTACAGACAATGATAGAACAAGCACGATAACCAAGTTAAGTTCGGTAGTCTGAACGCAAGTTAGTTTGACCCGTAAATCTTACCATCGTGAAAGGTTAGTAATCTAAACAAGGCATGAATCACTTTTCTACCATTTTGTGTAAGAAGTATGATTATACAAGACAATATTCATTTGTTAGAGGAATTTTGACACCCAAAGGTCGGCAATAAAACGGTAGTATATATGAAGATTGTAACGGGAGGCAGTCCTCCGGAAATGAAAACTGAAAAGTGAAACGTTACGATGTACTTTCGTGAAACAGGCACTAGTTGGCAAAGAAGAAAATTGATAATGGGAAATTATTATCTATACCTATGTTACCACTGACTTGTAGATTTACTTGTTGATAATTTATTTATTTACAAATAAGCTTCAAATACAGCACATAGAGAACTTCGCTTTTGGAATTTGCTAACAAACCGCCGCCATCTTGGTTGTTACATAACTGGCTTTTTACGTAATAGATCTACGTAGAGTATAAATAAAGCTTGCAAATCACTGTTTTCAAACTCCTACCGTTCTTCAGTGGATGGAGCGTCGGCTTGTTGAATAGAAAATCAGAGTTCGAATCTCAGCGTTGCAAGAACTTTTTTCTTTCAAAATACATTTCTATATGCTTATAATTATTATTAATATATGTTTTCTTGCATCTTTTTCGTAGATTAGTATGGAATAGTAACCATGGTTTAGGTTAGGTCAGGTTCGGAATTACAAATGAAGTTCACAATTCCGATCTCGAGACGCTCGTCAGCACATGGCGGCCATTTTACATTGAAACAAAAATAATACAAATAACAAGATGCATAAAAATTACAAGTTAACTCAAGATTGACATGTTTTGAGGAACAGGTCCAAAGTAGGTCAAATATGTAGTGTGGTGATTTCGATTTCTGAAAGTTATACTACGAGAGCTCTGATTACTTATTGTATGATAATTTATTATATTGCTGAAAGTACTATATACACGGAATGAACAAGGTGTATATGAATGAGGAATTACCTGGATAATTCTTTGGAGCGTTACAGTTATTACTTTGTGTGCGTTACTGTTATATCATCTTTAGACAGATTGTAGGAAAGCACAACTGTTATATCATCTTTAGACAGATTGTAGGAAAGCACAAATGTTGAAAATGTTTGGACATTATGCATGAAGATGCTACTTTAAAACCGGTTAGTGTACAAGGGTGCAAAGTGTTAGTATATAGTTTTTCAAAGTATTTTAATTTCCGGTTACTGTACAAAGGTGAAATATTTATATAAGAATTAAGAAAGAACTTTTTAATGCAGTGCGTTAAATTTTCCTAACAGTTCTAAGCAAGAACCTAATTTTCACTGCAAATCAGAAAAACTAGGAGCCAACATCATAACGCCAAATTGTCTGAAGTGTGCAAGGCTGGAAGAAGAAATTACCACAAAAGATCTCATCATCGAACTACAAAAAGCAGACATTGCAAAAAATGAACCAGTCACATCACCAAATAAAACAGAAAACAAACAAATATATAACAAATGGACAGACATAGTTAAGCGGTCGATATGGGGTAGGAAAAACAAAATAGAGGTACCCTGGTACAAGATTGCAACCGTGTAGGCTTTCCAACATCAGTTAACAGGTTCGATGTACTCGATAACGAGGAGAAGGAACTGAGTTTTCAAGAAGCAGTCTCAAACGAAGAGACAATACAGAAGGAAGTGAAAACTAGGTGTAATGAGTCAACAAAACAAGTCCCAATAGGAATAAGACTAAGTGAGAATCATGTAACTAGGTGCATAAGTAAAATGATAGTATTAGCAGACAGCCATAGTAGAGGATTACCTGCCAAAATAAAAGAGGCACAAGATAATTATAATGTAGAAAGTTTCACAAAGACAGGGGCACCGATGAGTGAGGTACTGAAATGTGTAGACACGTTATGTAACGACTTAAATAAACAAGATGTGGTGGTAATTATAGGCAAATCAAATGACATTGTTAAGAATGAAACTGGTAAAGCTATCTTCGCATTAGAAAAACATTTATTGAATCTTTCTCACACAAATGTAGTAGTATCGAGTATTCCACACAGGCATGACTTAATAATGTCAGGATCAATTGTAAATAAAGAAGTAGGAAGGGCAAATACCCCCGGTTTGATAGCGTAAATGTACTTGATATGGCAACAATTGAAAGACACTGTTTCACAAGACACGGTCAACATTTAAATGCAAAAGGTACGAAAAGTGTAGCTGAAGCTTTATGTTCACTTGTAAAAACTAAAGTAAGTAAAGAAGCCATCCCGTTACATCCTCCTGAATTATAATCATGCAGTGGCCTGCCAGTAGACAAAGAGATCATAAAAGAAAAGACTGATGGAAAAGACACACAAAGTAACCCGAATTGCACTAGCAGCTCTAAGCTGTCCTTTCAAAAGTACCCAAGTTTCATCCACAATGAAAGAGTAAACACGAATGAGATGAAAGTACAAGGGAAAGAAAAGGTATCAAATAAAGGTACATAGGAACTACGTAAATCACACAGAGAATGGAAGCCATCTACTATGTATAGGGAAAGTTTTTTTTATGGTAGACTCTTTCCCAGTATTTCACCAAAATGTGCAAGGTTTATCTATAGATAAACAACTATCACTTGAGGTTCTATTACAAAATGATTTACATAATGTAAAAGTCTTATGTTTGACAGAACATTGGGCAAGTGAAGAAAATATGAATTTTATAACTATATCTAACTTTGAGTGTAAAACATACTATTGCAGATCCATAATGAGAAAAGGAGGGTCTTGCATATTTATTAGATCAGGTATCAAAACAAGAGAAGTACTAAAGTTTGCCCATTTAAATGAAGAAAAACATTTTGAAAGTTGTATTTTAGAAATTCCAGATGTAAACTTAGTTATAATATGTAATTATCGAACCCCGAATAGCATCATAAATATATTTCTAAGAAAATTAGATCATATTTTAGAACACTATAATAATATTAAATACACACCTGTTGTAGTGGGGGATCTAAATATTAATTTCAAAACACAAGCAGTAAACTCAGAGTCAAATATTTTATTCAAAACATACAATCTAAAACCAACCATATTTATGCCTACTAGAATCATTAAAATCTCCAGCTCAGCAATCGATCAAATATTAATTACCACTGATCTCTTATCTTTTCAATCTCTAGTTATAAATACAGGGTTTTCTGATCGCGAAGACCAACTAGTTGCTCTGGGTAATATAAAAATCTCTCCAAAATGTGTAGAGCAAAAAATTTTTAAAATTGTACTCGACTTAAGTAACGAAAATGTTAATTATTTCAGCTACCTTTTAAGAAAAGAGACTTGGGATGATATTTACATAAATGAAAATGTAAACAATATATATGATGCTTTATTAGATAGTATTTGCTATAATTTCGAAAGGGCTTTTCCGACAAACAGAATTCAAATTAAAAAAAAAAAAGAGAGAAGGACAGCATGGATTACATCAGAAGTTAAGAAAGCACAAACTCAATGTATACTTCTGAATAAAATAAAGAAAAGACAGGGATCATAACAAGCTGAGTTAAGATATAAAGAGCATAGAAAACTATATAAGAAATTACTAAAAAATTGTAGACAAAGTTACTACAATCAGGAAATTAAAAAAATAAAACCAAAGAGGTGTGGAATATTGTTAAGAATGAATTGAATCTTACGAAGAGTACGTTTAATACGATTACTTTAAATCATGAAAGTCATCAGATAGTAAAGTCAATTGACATTGCAAAAACATTTAACGATTATTTTTTAAATGTAATCTCGGATCATATTAAGTCTCCTAACTTACTAACACATGAAATTGATAATATTAAGATAAATCAATGCGATAAAACAATTTTTCTTCAACCCGTAACGAAGATAGAATTGCAAAATATTGTAAGAAAATTAAAACCCTGTAATTCCTCAAGCATGTAGATAACATATCAAATAATTTATTCAAGAAATGTTGGGAAAATATTATAGATCCATTATGTTACCTTGCCAACAGATCTCTCAAAAGTGGTAATTTTCCAGAGAAGTTAAACATTGCAAAACTTAAACATACAGAAGAAAGGATCACGTGAAAACGTTAAAAATTACAGACCTATATCACTGTTACCTGTAGTCAGTAAAATACTAGAAAAAATAATGTATAAAAGGGTTGTTAATTTCTTTGACACTTTTTCTAACATTATTTCTAATGCTCAACATGGTTTTCTACAAGGAAAATCTACCGAAACAGCAATATGCCAATTTACCGGAAAATTTTTAGAGCTTTTGGATAACAAATTTCTTTGTCTAGGCTTATTCCTTGACTTAACGAAGGCTTTTGAAGTAGTACAACACAATATCTTGCTTAAGAAAATGCACAATTATGGAATAAGGGGAATAGCATACAATTGGTTCAAATCGTATCTAACTGGGAGAAAACAAGCAGTTGAAATATCCTATATAAATAATAACACTATAGAAACATGCTTATCAGATGAAACAGAAATTAAATACGGAGTTCCTCAAGGGTCTGTACTGGGTCCCTTGTTATTTCTTATATATATTAATGATCTTCCTTTAAATACAAACGCAACCAATACAACATTATTTACAAATGATACGTGTGTATTAATATGTGGTAAAGATGAAGACTCGCTTTATAGTAATAGTAAAAAGGCATTAGAAGATCTATCACTATGGCTTAAAAGAAATGGCTTACTATTAAATGCTGATAAAACGCATGCGTTGATTTTTCAGAACAACAAAAATATTATACCACAGCTTACACTCTCGTTTCATAACAAAAACATAAGTTTTGTGAATAGTAGCGTATTTTTGGGACTAACAGTGGACAAGCACATGAACTGGGAAGAACATATAAAATGTTTGGTACTTAAATTAAGCAAACTCTGTTATGCCATAAGATCTATAAGGCAAAAAATAAATGAAGAAACAGCAAAATCACTCTATTATGCTTCATTCCATTCACTGATACGATATGGAGTAATCTTTTGGGGAAACTCTCACAAGTACATAGACATTTTCAAATTACAGAAAAGAGTTGTTCGTATAAATAGCGTGTAAAAACCCAAACACACCATGTAAGCAAAATTTTAAATCATTACAAATCCTTCCGCTACCTTGTATTTACCTGTACGAACTTCTTACATATATTAAAAAGCATAATGTTAACTATATCATGAACAGAGATGTACATAACTACTGTACGAGACAAAAAAATGATTTCCATATAAATAATCATAATACTACATTATACCAAAAAGGTGTAGATTATGCTGGAAAGCATTTATATAATATGCTACTCATCAAAATCAAACAAGAAAATAATATTCAAAGGTTCCAAAAAATGTTAAAAGCTCTTTTTCTTCAAAATGTGTTCTACAAAGTAGACGACTATGTAAATTTTTGTAATAGTCGTTAATTAAATAGTTATAATTTGTAGTAGTTTTCCTATTCTTTTGTATATTGTTATTCATGTAATATGTTTGTAAATTGACATGTCCAATATCATTTACATGGCATGGTAAAAGGATGAAAAATAAATACAATACAATACAATTCTTTCTTTGAAAGTAAAATTCTTTTACGGTAATTTTCGCTCCTAACGTACCATGCAGTCAAATGCTGAGTTTTTAAAAAGGAAAATAATGCAAAAATTTTTAACAGAGAATAAGGTATATTCCCACAGTAATAGGAGAAAAATGTGCGTGTGTTCCTATTCACACATCACTCACTTCCATGAAGTTCTGAAGGACATGTGTTCGTTTGTGTATTTAATCATACACGTACCTTGCTTTTCAATAGAGTGTAAAGTTTACAGCATGTATTTTTTTTGTGAAATAAAAATAAAAGCTCACTATAAAGTAAGTATTTTCCTCCTTGTTAGTTGAATTTAAAACGAGCCTTTGATTGAAGACGCTCAAATCTTAGATGCGCATCTTTTCCTCAGTCGAATCATATAAAGTGTTGCCAACTCAATTAGTTTGCAGCTAAGGTTACCGAGCCGCGCGCTCTTAGGTATTAGTGAAAGACGATTGATGGAATTGTTATTAACGTCCTAAGCGATCTGGACAGACAGGAGGAAATTGAAGCCATGATCACGCGCATAGGTGAAAGTAGCCGATTACATTTAGTTACTGGCCATGTAGTATGGATTCAATCTTCATATTCTACTCATACGAAAAAGTTTTTGCTTGATTTTACTAGTTAAACCAGGCAAGCGCGAGTTTCTTGTTTCTTTTCCACTGACAAAGTAAAGAGTACTTGATGTATTTGGCTTGGTATAAAAATTCTGTCAGTGTTCTTACCATTCCATTCAAGTACTAATCACGAATCAATGAAGTCGCTAATTCCAGAACACTAGTCAATAATATAGTCTGCACCATTCTCGACGACTGTTTCCTATCTTTCAGGGAGTTCCGCAATCCGATTATGATACAAATCCACCGCTTTATGATAGAAGAAACCATCAATCCAAGGGTTCAATGTCACTTCATCGGAGAAGGATCTACCGTGCAATGCGTTTGAAAGTGCAACGATTAGATGATAGTTCGAAGGTGCGAGGTCTGGGGAGTATGCCGGATGCGGAAAGACTTCCATTTCTAGCTCCTGAAGAAATGTTTTCATGCTTGCAAAGAAAGGTCTGGCGTTGTTCATCTTGAAAATCATAGGATGGCTTCTTGCTGGTTTCTCTGCGATAGCCGCCTGAAGTCAACGTAGGTGTTCTTAATACAGCGGAGCATTTATTATTACATGCCAGGAGAGAAGTACAAAGTGAATTATTTCTTTCTGGCTCCAGCAAATGGACAACAATGTATTGCGTTGATGCAGTTCATTTTTCACACGAGATGTTCCATTGTTTCCTGTGTGTGATGTTGATGTATAAACACCACTTTTCGTCTTCTGTGAACATTCTGGACAAAAAATGTTGATGTACTTGGCGAACAGGGCGATGACGAGCGAGTAAGAAGGCACACGTTGGCCTTTGTTGTTGTCGCTGAGCACGTGTGGAACCCACGCATCAAGTTTCTGCATCTTTCCCATTGCGTGCAGATATCTGCCGACGATTGTTTGGCCACATTCCATCTGTGTGGCTAATTCCCGTGTCGTTTGCTGTGGATCCGCATTAATTAACGCATTAAAACGGTCCTCATCGAAGTCCGATTTCTGTCCAGACCGTTGTTCATGTCGAAGTGTCCCATCTTAAACTGCGTTTACCACCTTTGGGAAATCCTTTCACTAATGGTGTTGTCGCCATAATTTGCAAAAATTAGTTGGCAGTCTCTAAGGCTTCATACCTCCATTAAATTCAAATAACATAATGTGTCAATAATGATCGTTCTTCTCGACATAACATGTTCAATCACCTGCAAATAAAATAAAAATGCATTAATGTCGATGGTTTAACCTGACATGTATTATGAAAGGATAATTGTTATGCAATACAAACCAGTGGCGGCTCGTGACACAAATAATAGGTGAAGTTCTATCAAAACGTTCTTCCATCATTGTTCGTTAACATTTATTTTGGTGTTTCTGGGCTTAAACAGGATATTGATAATGGCAATATTCGATCTTAGATGATGTTGACTGACTTTCTGGTCCAATTCATACTTATTAAATGCCAATTTAGTTAATGCATATCAAAATAATAAGTGAAGCTGAACTTCATCAACTTTATCTGATGAGCCACCACTGGTACACACAAAATAACAACAGAAACAACTAGCTCACAGGGGATACTACACTTCCTTTCTTGGCCGACAGAAGTTATGCACCAAGCTAATAGATGCATTGGAGGCTCAGTTGCTATAAATTCCATAAAAATATAAAAGCCAAAAGTTTCTTACTGCATAGGCAGTAACCAATTTTAATACCAATGTAGCCAGTCAAATTACAGGGATTGAATTTAGAGTTATGATTTTGTAAAGAAAGTTTGGTATTGCATGAGGAAGGAAAACTTCATTAAAGCTTGCTCGTTATTCGCTATATTTACTTTCTATACGGTTAACTTCCTTCATGATACGTTTATCCCAACGATGGACAAGCTTCTCTAAGCTTTCAAGAAAGAACTAACTGTTTGTGTAGACCCTTCTTCATAGTCTTTCCAAATCTTCGTTGGTTTCCTCGGTAACACCATATAAACATGTGTAATTGATTTTCAAGACAAGTACAATAATTCCTTGCAAGGTCACGAATTTGGAGTCAACCGTATAAAATAACACCTGATTGTGAAACATAACTACCATTAAGTAACAATATAAGAAAAGTTGTTATGGAGTCGCTGACCTTGTCTACCAACAGGTCAGACATTATTTTAAGATTTAATACTGTACTTAGTTATCAGTGAACATTGTATACGTGTTCAAATATAGATTGGGATGACTAGTGAGCATTCTATTGTATTCAAGAACTATATTTTAATAAGTATTTTTTTATTCGTTCCTGTTATGTATTGAGTAATTGTATGAATTATGTCGTTTTTAACATAATAAAGTAAACAACGAAGGCATTACCTTCAATTATTACTAATCGCCTCCTGATTCTACAACCCCCCGTGTCCTCCTACCTTCTAAAACCGGTTTTTGAAGAAGCTCTTTTCATATACTTCGTGTTTCGCAGCATTTTGCCTCCACCGATGGTTTTGAAAACCGCGAAACAATTTGTAGCCACACTGTCCGGTGAATAAGGTGAGTGCGGAATTTTCTCCCGTTCCAATTCCTGTAATTTACCGCAGGTTACTCTTACCGTTATTCTCAGAAGAAATAGGTTTATCTTATAAGACATACACATAACATAATGTTCACAAGGCATGAACACACAATAAGATAAAAACAAAGGTTCGTTCGTCTTTTATCTTATTCTGGGTTCACGCATTGTCAGCATTGCGTTTGTTCTTTGCATATCTTATCACGACATGGAAAGAAACCCGGTATGTTATTACAATATCCAAGATCTACGTTAGATCAGATTTTTGCTTTCAAAACAAATATTATAGAAGAAATGGGAATACAACGGGACAGTTTACTAGTTGTACATTGATTTTTAAGAATGCATATATTTCTTGGAATGGGTAAAACTATACAATATCCTGATGCGATTTGGAACAGCGAAAATACTTGTTCAGTTAGTAAGGACGTGTCTCAGCGATCCCATAAGCAGAGTAAGCAGAAATAGTTTCGAGATTGGCAGCGGATTGAAACAAAGTGATGCCTTATTCCCACTACTCTTTAACTTTGCATTAGAATATGTGATTCCAAAACTAAAGGAAGAAAAAAAAAAGGACTAACATTGAATAGCTTCAACCAAATTATTCGTATACGCGGATGATGTAGATTTAATAGGGGACGGGGACGAGATAGATGCACTACAAAAGTACATCAATGTGCTAGTAGCAGCTTGGCATGGGCATAGGCCTACACGGGAACGGGGCAAGTTGAAACACAAAACAAGAAGGAAATAGAAATGTAGCCATTAAGAATGAGATTAAGATAAAATAAACAAGTTTAAATGCTTGGGAGCGTATGTAACAAGTAAGAACGAGGTAACGGAAGAAATAAAAAGTCGATTACCATTGGGCAACGCAAGTTTCTATTCAGTCAGTCCAGAGCTCATAACCTCGCGATTAGTATCAAGAATGTTGAAATTTAAAATATACAGAACGGTTATTCTATCGGCTGTGAAAGTTGGTGAATATAAATTGCATGTATTTCAAAATAAGGTTTTGAGGAAGATATACGGATCGAAAGGGGACGAAATGACTGGTGAATGGAACAGACTGCATAATGAAGAACTTTACAGACTGCATGATTCACCAGATGTTATAAGAATAATGAAATCACGACGGCTAAAATGGGTAAGTCAAATACTTTAGCTCGGATGAGGGGATAAACAAATATTATATTCCATCGTAGTTGGTAAGCCGGAGGGAAAGAACCCCCCCCCCCTTGGGAAATCATAGACGTCCCACAGTAGTCGGAATCTCAAAAAACGTAATTGAAATTACTCTTCATCGTTTATTCTAATTTATTACATTAGTAATCACATATATTTGTTAACTTGAATACAAATAATACTTTTTTAGAGTTACAATAATTATAATGTATAGTTTAAGAAACAATCGAAACAAATATTAAACAAAATGCAAATTTTTGGATTGGAGAAGAAAATGTTCACACTTCAATTCAAACATTTTCTTTGTAATTAGACTATTATAGAATTGAAAAACGGTTTGCGATAAGATAAGATAAAATGAATGTTATGGGCGGTAACAGCACTTCAACGGTTTGCGAGTTATAAAACACAATGAGTGAAATAGATCGTCTCTATCCTTGAATCAATATTTGACAAAGTTTGACACAATCAAAACTATCAATTAAATAAGGCAATCTTCACCACTTCCCTCTTTTTAAAAGCTAGTCCTCAATATCATGTACTTTGACCTACTTCCCATTGGTTCTCGTTGATAAACGAAAGCTCTTCTGGACCTAAAGGCATGGGCGGATTTAGGAGAGAGACCCCCGGGGGATGATTACTTTAAAAGCTATCGTTTAGAATGAAAATTTTTTAGCCATTCTGAAATTACTGGGGGGAGGCAATGCCCCCATAACCCCCCGTAAATCCGCCCATGCGTAAAGGTAATTTGAAACTTCTTTTAGCTGGCGTTGAGATAGGGGTTTGAGCTAAATAGTAATTGGGAGAATAATTCTGCATTCCTCATTGTTCTGGAACTTGTCCGCGTTAGGTGTTCCTTGGTGTACTGTACACATCTATTTGTTGTTTCTTGAGCTTCCTCGGATAGCTCACCTATCGGTTTGATGAAATTTTGGACTACACTAGAGCCAAGTATTCTATGCATGGAAACTGGCATATAGTACCAGTTGAACAATGTTACATATCTCCTCCTTCTTTTTATCTCTATCTTACTTAACTTCAAAACTTTTAGACAATCTCCCTCTAGAAGTGTGATGATTGCCTGTCGATGAAGAACCAAGAGCCGGATTACATAGGGTCGCCGGAATAAGCACGAAACGGACTAAGCGCGAAAGGAACAAGCGCGAAACGGAAGTAACGCGAACGGAACAAGCGCGAAAGGAAGTAACGCGAACGGAACAAGCGCGAAAGGAAGTAGAGCGAACGGAATAAGCGCGAAACGGAATTAGAGCGACAGGAACAAGCGCGAAACGGAACTAAAGCGAACGGAATAAGCGCGAAACGGAATTAGAGCGACAGGAACAAGCGCGAAAGGAACTAAAGCGAAAGTTTCGCTCTTATTCCGTTTCGCGCTTGTTCCGCGACTCCGATTACATATCGCACTGCGTCAACGCAACCCAAACTTTGCAATTTAGTTGCGGTGATTTGCATTATAAAACTCAAAAGTTCGAAGAATCAGATTGTGTTCCGTTACAAACACAACTTTCGTAGAGACGATATTTAATGCGGCCCCAGGTGTTGCTTCTCTTTCAAAAGAGACTGGGGTTCCAAAATCTAAAAGATGTAGTCAAAATATTAGGCCTTGAAAAACTTGTGCCAGTTCAGAAACAGTCCCGTTATCGTCATAACCAAGTTCTTACACCAAATACGACACGGCTAGCTCCTTCTTACATTCATTTGACGAATCCTTCGACATAGCATTATGTACTGCTTCTTGCGTTATCTTCGATTGCGAACACACTTCCATGATGAAAATCACGCACTCACTTACACTGAAACCAGTTTGTTACTGTTCTCGATTAACAAGATAACAAAAGTAATAAATGAGAGAAGAGAGAAGAAACATAGCGACAGGAACAAGCGCGAAACGGAACTAACGCGAACGGAACAAGCGCGAAATGAAAATTTCGCTCTTATTCCGTTTCACGTTTGTTCCGCGACCCTGGAACAAAGCGCATCTACGTTGTTTTGTTATCGCTCCGCGCTTCACACTAAAGGCCGGTTTAGACGGTACAATTTCTCGTACGATCTCTCGTATGAAAGAATGTATACAATCCATAGTACGAGATTTCTCGTACGATAAATCATACAATATTGTATAGTGTTTTACGCGGTACAATTTTGGATACGAGGGGATAATGATGAAACTGCTGGAGTTTATAGTTGTGACACCACAGGCTTTTAGGGTAATTATGCCACAGATATTTCTGAAAGTATAGCTCATTTAAAAAATAGAAAATAATTAAAATATTGATAACAATTAATCTTGACGCAACAGAAATTCAGTTAATTGTAATGTCAAATTCTTCTACCAAGAGAATCTAACTTCTACTAGGTTTCAGTGGTAACGAAATTGTCGTAGTTTTACTTCTGTACTTCGATAAAGATATTTCAATGCGGACACAAGAAACGTTGAAAATTTTGCTGCCTTCGGTGATAAGTTCGGTTCGGAGTCATATGTGTTTTGTTTTTACAATATTCCTGAGTTAACAAGATATGTGACATTACACAGCACTTCAAAAGTATATAAATCGCGATATATTAACTCCTATTTATACATATGGGGGCAATTAGTAATACTGCGGTTTATCTACTTCTATCACAGAGCACTGGAAACGCCTCAAAATGCTACGTTTTACGTTCCTATAAGCATGAAATACTTGCAAAATACAAAAATGAGGAGTAATGTAGATTTTATATGATATATAGCCTCATTTCACACAAGGTATATAGTGTGAATAGGGTGGGTCAGCTGTCTTAACCCTTGATAAAAATTAGTTCGTTCGATTAATTACCTAGCTCATGCATTAACTTGCATAGCTCTGGGTTGAAGTCGACACTCTACTTACATTATGTCTACTTCTGTAATTACTGTTCAATATATTTCATTATTTCGGATGCACAGAGCGTATATGTTTATCAAAATAATTGGGGAGGAATATGATTGCAAAGATACCGGTATCCTCTACATTACTTCCCTTCATACTTATCATGATTGCAGCAAATTCGGTACTCTACGCACAAGAAAAACAATGAAAATCACCTTAACTGCATTGCACAATATATAGGAAAAGCAGTAACTATTAGATCACATCAGAAATTTGTCTTTATATTTTAAAACATATTTCTCACGTATTTAGTACCTTTTATGGTTATAAGAATGCAAAACGTAGCATTTTGAGGTATTGCCAGTCCTCTATAGCAGAAGTAGCTGTACTGCAGTATCACCGACCTTTTTACACTTCCCTTAAAAACACTGTTTTATATATTTATACCTGTAATAGTTTATTATGCCATTATGTATGTTAATTTCTGCATCAAATAATAACGTTAATATGTTCTCTTTGTGTCGTAATCCATAACCAAACAGCCGAATAGGAAAGCATGCTATATTGCCAGTAGGGGCGCTGTCATAGATTGTACGAAAAATCTGCCGAAAAATAGGACCGTTTCTATTTAGAGAACACATCGGAGATAGCATGAAAAATCGTACGATCCGCGCTTTACACGATCAAAGAATGTAACCGATGGGATTGCACACGAGGGATCGTACGAGAAATTGGATCGTCTAAAGTGGCCTTAAAACGAGGAATAGCAACTCGAAAGACGAAGGTAGTCGCATCTGAAGTAAATATTTCTTTATTCGTTAAGGGCTATCAGACAATTGAGAAGTAGTTTGATAAGTTCCTCTTGATTCCTCTGCTTTTAATTCAGCAAAACTGAAAAAAAAAAAAAAACACTAAACGACAATCATCAACCATGAAGAAATGGTGTCTTAAAATACATAGAAGAAAAGTAATCGCTCTTTTCAACACACTTCTACACTTCAATACAAACCAGATTCTCGCTCATTGTATTTGATTCCTTCTTTATAGTGGTTATGGATACCAAAATTAACGAATGAATTTCCAAGGTTCTATTACGTTGTCAAAACCATGGCATTGCTGTACTCAGGCAATTTGCCAAATTTTAATCGTATAGGGCCTACCAGTACCTACTCCCACCTTCACGAAGACATCGTAGCCGTTTTTTCATACGTCAACATATTGGCAACGATGGGGTGACATTTTTAAATTGATCAAAATGTATCGAAATATCGATTATCGATCAAGTGCTTTTTCTTCTTTCTTTTGAATCTGGACCACTGTGCCATTGGTGGGAGGATATCTTTAAGAGGTAGATGTTCGTGATGAAAACTGGCTTGATCTTTCTAATCTAGGATAGAATCCAAATGGCGAACGTTTGTTACTGCAGCGATGGACTTGTAAGTTCCGTAAGCCATAGAGTTAGTTAGTTAGTGGTTTACACGTACTCGGGACAAATGTATATCGCCTGAATAGCTCAGATTGTTACCACTTAATAGGTAAAAGAATATTAAAACCATCATTTTCTCCACTAGTGATAGGAATGCTTTTATAGAAAGCCCGCCCATTCTGAAATTTATAAAAAAATGCGTTCCATTAGCCATATCCACATCTATCATGGACTCCACTGACCTTAAAAACATCATGATTACGTTCCTATAACAGTGGCGGCTCGTGACACAAATAATAGGTGAAGTACTACCAAAACGTTCCTACTATCCTTGTTAATTAACATTTATCCTGAGATTTCTGGGCTTAGACACGATACTGATAATGCCACTATCCGATCTTATATGATGTTGACTGACTTTCTGGTCCAATTAATACTTATTAATGCCTATTTAGTTAACGTATATCAAAGTAATAAGTGAAGCTGAACTTCACAAACTTCATCTGATGAGCCGCCACTGGCCTATAATATAGCATTTTGACGAAATTTCCCAGCATTCGCCTGTTGGAGCTGAGGAAAACATTGGAAAACCTCAACAAACATGATCGGCCACGGAGTACGAACCCGCGCGTGACTACTCATTGTCATTCCAAAGTCCGCGATATTACCGTCTGGACCACGAAAGCAGGATAAATTACAATGTTATCTAGTTTGAATTGTGCATTTGGAAACACTAACCATATAGTTGGTTCAAGGCAAGTACACATCAAAATGTTTTCGTAGTGGTGAAAGTTTTTTTCACAGAGAGCACTTTTTCTCCCCTTTACGTAGATTCGCGAAATGAATTTTTATGACTACAACAGACGATAGACAATGGTTTGGCGGCAAAGTATAAAAATTGGTAGACGCACTTTGGCTTCTCTTGAGCAATCAAGAACTGTCTATTATCTAAATGTTAACCTTGAGTCCTTGACCCTTAAGCTTTATGAGACTTCACTCTGAACACTTTTTATGATGGTTCTAGCGTCTAATTTACAGGTAATCTCTTAAAAGTGACGTAGCCTTAACAACAATGCTTCCGCTTTTAGTAGAATGTAAACTTCAAAGGGAGAGAGATCCACGGAAAAGTAAATTTCCCAGAAATCAAGACGGAAAACCCCGAAACGACGGTATAAAATAATCAATTACAGTCTTTAACTTAGAATCATGAGACTGCGGGTTCGATTTTATCTAATTCTTCTAGGTACAAACACCGATTTTCTCCTCTCAGAAAATCATGTTCTCGATTTTCTCTCATACCTGGTGTTTTTTCAAACTCTAAATATTATTATATATATATATATATATATATATATATATATATATATATATATATATATTTCAGAATGCATATTTCTGAGGAAAAACTTGCAAGTTATTACTCTATACAATGTTGGGCACGTTACTTTTAAAAAGGTAACGCGTTACAAGTTACTTTACCCACTGTCAAAAAGTAACACGTTACCAGTTACTTTACTCGCTTTCGAAAGTAGCGCGTTACTTTTGGCACCGGTTCTTGCATCTTTTGTATTGGTACTGTGAAAAGAAAACTGGTGGAAATACCAATTTTTTGACCCTGATTATATACACACACACCCAACACATACATACCTACAAATACATTAAATCTAGAAAAATTCTAAGAAATATTTCTTTCTTGACAAGGAATTTTGTTTGTTTCTTTGCAAATAACAGATGAAAAAGTAACTAAAAAAAGTAACGTCGTTATTTGGGGAAAAAGTAACTCTTTACCCGTTACAGTTACTTTCAAAATATTGTAACGCGTTACAGTAACTCGTTACTGAAAAAAGTAATGCGTTACCGGTAACGCTTTACTTGCGTTACTTTACTCTCCAAGTCTGACTCTATATCATACCACAGTTTCCAGTGGTAGGTCTACCACTGGCTTGAGAAATTCCATATTTTCTATAATTCTTTTAAGATCACGGCGACCTTCAGTTCATTCGTCCAGAATAGTAGGGCAACAACTATTTCGGACAACTGTTCTCTTCAGCGAGGGCTTTTGGCATGATTAACCTTGCAGTTTTGGTGATAAGTGAAACTGAATTGGCCGTAAATATTAGTCAGTGAACAGCCTGTTGGGGTTAGTTCCAATTCTATATTTAAGAAAAACTTGGTTATTTATATATGATGAAAAATATAATAGAAATGTATTTTTATATGTTACTTTAGTTAACATATATTTCTTGAAAGTAATTCGTGTAGTAGATCTCACGGCTAAATAATTTCGTCTAAAAATTAACTAATACGTCTGCTGTACGCAGTTGTCCATAACTTTTAGTGATCACAGCATATGATTGCTGTGAAAATTAATAGTTTATGATTAATTGGCATTTTCTATCGAAGAACAAAACATGTACACTGTAAAATTTGTACCTCTGAATTGGGAGTGCGAAATTCCAATTTTGTACTCCCAATTTTTGAAAGGCCGTGGCGAACCCAGGGTTGGGTTTAGAGGGGCGTTTCTTTGCCAGGCAACAGATTAATAAAAACAAAAACGATGGTAAAATATGAATCCCTGTGCCCGTCACTGATTCTAGAAAAAATTAGGAATACATTATACTTCCTATTTTTCAGAGGCAGTGACGGACCCAGAGATTCATATCTTACCTTCGTTTTTGTTTCTGTTCATCTGTTCTCACCCAAGAACTGGGGGAGCAAACAACCGCTCCTCTAAACCCAGCCCTAGGTTCGCCACTGCCGCTCAAAAGTTGAGAGTACAAAATTGGAACTTTTTACTTCCAATTCAGAGGTACAGTTTTTACAGTCTAATATTGTCGAGTTCCTGCTTGCCAGAAATAGTTTGTAATGAGCTTCATATTCCCAACTACATAGAGATAAGTTAATATAGAGTTTTCCTACACCCCACCCCCGGACAATTTCAAGATCCTCTAAACGAAATATCCTGGGGGGAAAACCCTGGGAGTTGTTCTTTCTGTACGTTTTATGACCGGATCCAACTATTTGAAACTGGTCACTCGGGGACAATTTTGGAATCGATTAATATTCAGGTGTTATCTGCGGGATCTGTACAGGGTATTATTCATGAAATAGAGTATTACATGAAGTTTCCGGAGGACCCGAGAAAACTGGATCTTACAAACACACTTTATCAGAAGATCGGAAATTTTCACTCAGAGAAAGTATTTTCTGTAAGATTGATTGATTGAATTGCTATTAACGTCCTAAACGAGCTAATAGGCTACTAAGGACGGAACCTATAATTTAACGTGGACTCCGAAACACTTGTGTCCCCACCGGGAATGGAACCCGTGATCCCTTGATTACAAGGCAGCGTTACCACCGGGAGCATTGTTTTCAATAAGAATGATTGAATTTTGACTAAGAAACAAGGGAGGCGGTGCACATAAGCTTCAGCAGCGAACATCCTATTTATATGATCAATCTTGCGTTTGAAAAATTGCAGCGAGGCCTTTTCAAAGTCACATCAACTATCTTTCTAGCCCCAGTAGTTCCAAAGTTTAAATTCCCCCCTCGAAACTCGGGAACCGCCCCTGTTATCTGGATAAATGATTCAGGTTTGAACTTGTGTGGCTGAGCTCTTTTCAACGACACCTCAATCACTTTTCTAGCCCTAGTAGCTTCAAAGTTGAAAATCCCCATCAAAACTCGGGATCCGTCCCTGCAAAATGGATGAATGATACGGGTTTGAGCAAGTCTCGCCGAGACCTTTCCAACGACACCTCACAGCATTAGCTGCTGAAGCCTAAAAGTAGTCTTGAACGAAACACTCTCATTTTAGATAGAAAATATGATCCTTTGAGATGGGATTCCAATGTTTTGTGGATGTAATTTATTCCTGAAAAATTGAAAGAGCAATTTCTCATCTTTGTAGAGTGATTCACAATGCATCATGGGTACTAGTGAAGTTTGTTATTCACCATGTTTACTGCGGAGGTTATTGAAAAACGAGACCCTACTATGGAGTTAATCGCGTTTAGCTAAAAATGACAACAGAAGACCTGTTAACTATTCTCAATGACAACAATAAAACCAGAGGACGTCAGGAGGAAGATAGATACAATAATTATCTTTGAATGCTGTCCTCAAGTATGTGACGGGACGCTGAAGTTATTTTTTTTCTCTTATCAGTTCATAAGAATATTATCTTTTCCTTACTTCAATATGAATAAATTCTCCCTCTTGCTTTTCTTTTTTCTTTTTGCGTTTTCAACATATTTATTGCATAGTTTTCATTTTCAAAAGATAAAAAATGCCATCTAAAAATAGTGAAAAATTCCAACGGACTACAAGTAAAAATCTAAAATCTAGAAAAGATTATAATTTTATCAAAAGCCATTATAAACGCCATCTCTTATTGAGCGGAAATATCACATTTTTAAAAAATGAAAATCCGCTCTAAAAGAGTGGTTTCTCTTTCCGCTGTCGCAAGATGAAATATTCCACCTAATTCGAGTGGAAATCCGCTCTTCCGAATGTAAATTTTCAGGTATCTCTATATCAATCCCCCAAGATTTTCTGGCATCACCATTTCTTCAACATTCAATATGACAACTGTTTGTTTGTCAACCACCAGTGAAGAATCCAAGATTTTGTGAGGGAGGGGATGCAGGTGGAATCGATCAGAGACTTTTTCGATTCTTTCCCGCTAAGTGATTTTTTTAAAGTATAAATTTATAGCATTTCTCCTCATCCATCATGATATGTCACCGGTATCCCAAAAATGTTTATTTCTAGATAAATTAAATATGTCCAGGACAAATCGAAGCATTCTTACATACATAAATTGTTGAAATAATGCCACAACCCCCCCCCCCCAAACACTAAATATCGTAGCAATTGCTACCGAGCCGCCCGCCGTAGCTCAATAGTAGAACCTTGGCGTAAAATTCGAGAGGTCGCGTGTTCGATCTCAGCGGCCCACTAAGTTTTTTTTCCAGAGATTTTCCTGTCACACCAGACAACTACCGGGATGGCACCTTCAACATATGCCCTGGCCGCTCTTCTATCCCGGCCTAAGTTTAGATACCTAAAGGCTATAAATAAAAAAAAATCAAATCAAATTCGTAACAATTACTTGGAAACACTGTCATATCCAGGAAGGAAATCGTTTTGCTACATTGTGACTTATTGCTCTGGTTACGACAAACTAATCAGGAACGGAAGCAGCAAAAATTCGCCTAAATTAATACCAGATTGTAAACATAATTATTGGTTTTCTTGCCACACATTTTGAGTTTCCTAATATCCCTCAAGGACTTCGTCAGTGAGCTTCAATGAGGAGGTTTTAAGTTGGACAGGAAAATAAGAAACGATCGCAATCCTTGAAAATTACCTAATATCGATATTATTTCAGAAGTTTGAAAAAAAATCCAAGGACAACTTCTCTTTTACAACTCATACAGATCCAAACTGGTTTTGTTCGTCTCTGCTTTTTTTTTTTCCTTTACTTTTTGAAGAGAAATGAAACTGCATCTTAGTTACTTCATCTATTATCTCGAAAATGATCAGTAAGTTCAGTTTCATTATACTGTTCCTTATGCAAGACTTTAATAAGAAGTTAATATACAAAAAGTAAATGGCAAACATATTTTTCAATTTCACATTCTTTTCCTTGTAAATATGTTATTACGTTACTAGATTTACTATTCAAATTGAAGCCCACCACGTATCGTATTAAAACTACAAAGCATGCATTTTAAAGAACTGTTTCTCATGTAATTTTGCATTTCTACCGAACCTTTTAAATTACTACTATCATTATTGTTTTACCTGTCTGTAACAATAGACCCCTCATACCAAGGCACGTGTCTAGAAGTTTCGGGGTGTTCAGTGGGTTTCGGGAGGTCGACTCCGGCATTTAGAGGGGGTACGTGGGGTCCGGACACCCCAAAACTCAGAGTTTTATGGGAAAATGGTATAACTTCAGGCGTAATTATATAATTTAACATACATTTCACGCCCAGACACACCTTGGACCCCCTCCCCACTCGGAAGCCCTTGAACCCCTCCGAAAAACCAACTTATGGATATGTGCCTGGGTCCGAGATCTGTCTGTCTGGTTGTGAATTATATACTACGTACGTAAAATCCATTTAATTTTACCCCAAATTATACTAAGTTTAACAAAAATCTTCATTTCGGGAGGAGGGTGCGAATCCCCCTAAGTACGTATCTGTTCAAACACTTTATTACGTGTAAAGATTTTGGAAGAGTATTTCTATAAATCGTGCACTATAACAGAGATAACATGAAGATATCGTGAATAGCAATCCACTAATAAATAAAATACAGGACATATTGTCTCTTCGCTATGTATATTACCGGGAATGGAACCTGGATCCCCGGTTTCCGTACTAGTGGTCTAGAAGCCGTGTGCGAATTAAGGAATTTTTTACAGGGGGAGAATGAAATGCTGTCGATAAGAATATGACGAGATGAATTTAATATTATCCATACGTCCGGATGGATGACTTACCTCATCCTTCCGTTAATTCTTATACTGTCTAGAACTAAAGAACACGAAGCCTTTCTGCACGATTTGGGGAAGAATTTTTCTATTAAAAAGTCTCTACGTTTAGTCGAGTGGTTTTATATTTATGGACATTAGAAAGTATTGGCTGCTTCAGCTCATGCGTAGAGAAAATTCAGCATACAGGTAAATTCATTGTTGCTGTACTAGCTAAATACTAGAGCACTCGGCAAGCAAGCGAGGAATCTGGGAGCGATACAATGTTGTAGCTGAATTAAAATTCTCTTGGAGACCCACATCAATGGTTCACCAGTGTACGATTTTCGAGCACTTCCCCAACTTTAAAACTTTTATGGTAAAAAAATCGATAGAATGCCTGCAAAAATCTACTTACACCCTCGCAATTTTATGTTTACCCCTCTTCGAAATTGAAAATCCTGGCACAATCCCTGATCCAGTTGCAAAGATTTGCCCATACACCCCAGATTACTTTCTAAAAATATCTTTTTCCATTAAAACGATCGGCTCTATTCTAGATTAGGGTAAGCATGGCCTTCTTTGCATGTACTCGAATTCTTCATTCATTTTCTTGACTGTTTCCTTTTTTTAGCTTCACATCTTTGCATTAGGTTAGATGAAATTAATTCAGGTTGATGTATAGTGTTGCCCACGGGACGAGACAGAGAAATGTCTGTGGGCAAGGGCGCCGATTTCTGTGTAACTTTGTGGGGGCCCATTCAGATATTTTTTGTTGCCAGATAATGGTCTAAGAAGGCACATATGATACAAATCCAATTCAGATTTTGCCAAATATTGTATATTCATGAAAAAGACACGTATAATAGTATACATACAGTATAGTCATTATGAAGGCTTCCTCAGGCCCAGCTATTACAGAATTTAACTATGTTTGTATAACGTTAAAAAAGTTCACTAAAGCATATTATGTCCTAACTAATAAGAACTAAGTTTCTGCTGTTGCTAGAAAATAAATTTAGGACATAACATGAACTAATGCTAGTCTATGCAGAGGAGTTATCCAGCTTTCCCAAATGTGGTTCTCTTTCTGTCAGGCTTACCCTTCCGCCGCGCTACTGCTTTATTGGACAAATATTGTTTTTCTTCTTTTAATTCTCGGTTCTCGCTTTCGACAGGTATGGTACAGTGAAAAAAATATATATATTTGGACAAGTTGAACAAAGAGGAAAAACAGGCTTATCACGCGAAACGCGACCCATTTCGAAATCACTTGCCCTTTTATGATAATTTGGACACGTTAGACCGTCATCCCCAAAACCGAGAACACTCTGTAACTTTAAAAATGTTTAGGGTCAAAAATCGATAAAAATCGTGCAAAACTCCCTCCCAATTTTGACCTTACATCCCGAAACTGAAAATCCTGGCGGAATCCCTAAGTAACCCCCTTCCAAATGTAAAAGTTACAAAGGATATTGGTCATTTAAGTAGCATCTGTAGTGGTCGATGCCTTTGCATTCAAATCCATTAATAAAAGTATTACGGGAATTAGTAACTTCAAAGATCATTTATTTCATTCTTAGTTTCTGAATGTACATAGACTACTTTTTCTCTCTATGTGTACGTATTACCAGCGTTAGTCCGCTATTATTATTTTGTTTGTATTCACTATTACTTCTTCTGGGTTCTTACCAACATTTGTGTATTGAAATTAATGTTTATTTACTAAACACATGAAGGAAATTAAATTAAGTGTTGATCCATTCACTATGAATGAATAAACCATTAATCGAAATGAAAGGCCTTGTTGCCAGAAATTAACGCAAATGTGACGGAAATATCTCAAAGAGAAGAATTAATCTTTATGTTTGGAATTCTTTCTTTTTATTTTATCTTTCCATGTCTTTTTTTTTTTTCAGAATAACATTTCTAGGAAATGGCAACACCAAATTACCTGGTATCTATTTGTAAAACCATTTTTGTTATGCACACAAGTTTAAAGGTTTTCTAATTTAAAATCAACAGACAATTTATATATATATATATATATATCCTTGACCACTAAGCTCCATACTGTAATAGCAAAAAAAAAAAATCCGTCCAGAGTTTCGCCCGTATGTTGGCAAGTCGGGGGACTGAGGGCGGCCCGAAAAATGGTTCGACGAGCAAACGCCCCTTATTAGTCGGCGCCGACCTTTCCCCAACTATTTCCTGACTACTAGTCGGGGCCCCGAAGCGGCACGACCGAAATAACAATATTGGTCGGTATTTGGCTTGCTGGACCAATGGTTTTGACTTGCTGCATTTTGACAATGCAAGTTTGGTTTGCATCTCAAGAGGATAAAGAAAGCTAAAATAGTGAAAAATTGTATTTTTTAAAAATATTTTAATGGGCATTTTAGGCAACTATGATCGAAGTCATCTCGTCCCGTCACAAATCTAAGAAACGACGTCCCTCACCGAGTCTCCTTCTAGGCAAGAAGCAGAGTTGAAACCGAGTCACTTTTGGTGAGCCGGTGACTCGGCCTGACGCGAATATAGGTGAACCGTTCCCAAAATTGGCCCCGATTGATCGGATCTGAGAAATATAATTAATTGGGAATTTCGGCATCGTATTTTTCGTGTACTGGGGCAACATCTCCGGTTCTGGTCACCTCTGTAAGAAACACTGTTCAAACGCAAAGAAATAGTTAAAAGATCTACTTTGACCTCCGGGTTACCGGGTTTAAATCTGGTCACCGTGTCAAGCTGGGTCCTAAGCCTGGACCCGGCGACGTGGTTCTAAATTTGACCCGAATGACCTAGTGACATATTTCTGTTTGGGTACGATTTGTGGGTTGACACTTGTGGTGAGCAGATGTGTTGTGCTGAACTCCCGTTGTGTTGAACAACAGGAAGACGGGAGTACCGCTTTCTGTTTGGTGTGCAAGGATCGGAGACTTTCACGGTGGTTTGCTGCTGCAGCAAGTGCTAATGGCGGAGTGTGTGTGAAAATCCACAAAAGCGTTTTTCTCAGATGGACTTTTCTCAGATGCATTCTTTTAATAGCAATTGGCACGGGGCAGAACCCTGGCTCTACTAACCCACAGAACAGGAACTAGTGGAAACTATTGAATTATGTCCTTGCGTTAAATGAATCGATTGTAGGTGAAGTGCTGCAGTTAAAAGAAACCATTGCAACATCACTGCGTAGAGTCGAAAATGTCAAGATCGAAGTGAAAAAAGTGATTAGTGATTTCCATGATCTCCAAAATTACACAGCATTCCTTCAGGCCAAGAGGGATCGTTTGAAAAATGGGCCACGAAGACAAAACATTGTAATATATGATACTGATGAAGGTGACAATGAAAATTGGGACACAACAGATAGCAAAATATGTTAACTTTGGAGTGATAGGCTACAAATAATCGTGGACGGTGATTTGATACAACGAACCCACAGATTAGATAAAAAAAACAAGGAAAAAGTCGTCCGATTATATGCAAGCTACTTACTGATAGTAAAAAGAAATTATATTTAAAAGTATTTTTTAAAAACCTAGGGGGGTTCCAAAGTTTATATTGAGCAGGACTTTTCGTATAAAGTACGTTCTGAACGTCATAAATTTAGACATTACATGAATGAATCCAGAAATGAAGGAAAGTATGTTTATTTGCAGTACTTTGATATCGAGGGGAAAAGTATACAGGGGAAATGAGCTTGAACACAGAGACCATGTTCCTCCTCCGCAGGACATTCGTTCAACAAGTGTACAACTCTCATTAACAAATACTGCGACTATGTTGCCGGAAGCTGTTGAAAACCAGCAGAACAAAGAATTTTTTAAGACAACTGAGACGATTCCAAAGAATATGCGTACCAAACCTGGAAATTCACCCCACCCCTCGAACAAGAAGCAGAAATCGACGATAAATAACGAACAACCACCGAATTAAAAAAAAAAAATATATGTGAAAATATGCAAAGCTTAGGAAATAATTTAGAATTTATCGATGTCCTATTGCAAGACGACTTCAGACATGCACATCTTCTTTGTATTTGCGAACATTGGTTGAGTGAAGATGTTAATAAAATTGTATATTTTAACAATTTAAACCTTGTTACACAATTTTCTAGAAAATTAAAAAGCACGATGCCGTAGCTGTGTTTGCTCACTGCGTTTTGGATGTTGAAAAAAGTGGAGGTTGAATATAGAGGTAGATGCTGTAAAAAAAAATACATAAAATAATATGTGCATAGGTTGTATATATAGAGACCGTTTTGGTGTGATTTTAGTATATTTGTAAGGCAGGTTGAATTCTTGTTACCTTACGTTTGTAAAAAAAATCCTAAGGTTATTATTTGTGGTGATATAAATGTTAACTGGCTGATGACTTCAAAGGACTGATCTCGAAAATATTTTAGATAGATACAACTTACAAGCTATAATTAATGTTCCAAACAGAGGTGAAAAATCTGCCGTCGATCAAATTATAATTGGAAGAAACGAAAGAAATTTAGTTTCAAAACGTGGCTATTCGGATCATAAACCGCTTTCGTTTTCCATTGATATAAATAAAAAAATATTATCTTCTAACCATAGAATAATAACTCGTAGGTCGTTTTCGATAGAGAACATTCTATATCTTTGTTAGTTATTGTCACGTGAGTCATGGTCTGACATTTATAATGTCAAAGACATAGACGAGAAATTAAATTATTTTATGGAAACTCTTTATATCATTTTAATATAGCTTTCCCGTGTCGCTCTCTCAAAATAAACAATAATAAGAATAAAGATTGGCTATCATTAGGGAGGATCAAAGTTTCGAAACAGAAACTATTTCCGTATATCACACTAGCACGACATTCAGTAGTTTGCCAAGTAAAGTACTTGATTACATAAATTTGTATAGAAGGACATTAAGAAAAGTTGTTGGAGCTGCTAGAAAGGGATACTAAGATCGTTTAATTAATAGGTCTAACAATAAAATTAAAACTGCGTGGAATTTAATAAAAAGTTAAATTCGTTGTATATCTGTTGACAGTAGGGTACTCGGTAAAGCCAAATATATTGCAAAAGCATTTAATAATTATTTTCTTAACACCGCTACATCTTCGAACACCGTGTCCACACAACATGGAATCTAAATAAGCAAACTTCATTGGAGCAAACTATGTTCCTAACTCCAGTTGCAACCGAAGAGTTATACACCCATATTAAGAAGGTGGTCAATACTAATTCAACGGTTCTGGATTGCTATTATTGTCTTCTGTCTATTGTTATTAAAAGATGTATACACTTAATTGGAGAACAGCGTTGCTATCTTAAAAATAGCTCTTTTGAGTTAGGTGTCTTTCCACGCAGGCTGAAAATTGCTAAGATTATTCCTTTGTACAAGAAAAAGAGTATTACAGATATGCAAAATTATCGTACCATTTCTATTTTATCAGTATTTTCAAAAATATTTGAATATGCGATGTTGGCATGTTTAAATAGCTTTCTATCAACACACAAATTAATTTTCCTTTGCCAACATGGTTTTCAGAAAAAAATCTATCGATACAGCACTGCTAGACTTTATAAAAAGAGCTTCGGAATACCTTCAATAAGAGTCAACATGCAGTTGGTGTATTTATGGATTTTTCTAAAGCTTTTGACAACGTGGATCACTTAGCTTTATTAACGAAATTATATCAACATCAAATTAGGGGTGTATCATATGATTGGTTTTTATCTTGTGTAATAGAAAGCAGGCAGTACAGAACTCTAGGACTGTTACTGAGAGAAGGATGGCATTCCAGTCCTCAGGGGCTGAAATTTACAATGGTGTTCCTCGGGGCTCTATTTTAGGACCTATATTATATATTTCTTTTATATGGCAATGTTGTCTTAGTTCATAGGTTCAGAAATTTTTGTTTTGTACGCTGATGAAGTAAATGTTTTGGTAAAAGGAAACGCTCATCAGAAAGCAAAAAGTAACTAAAAATCAAAGATTGCGGGATTAATGGAATGAGCTTCAATAAACAGTCTAAACATAAATGTAGATAAATAAAAAAATGCTGTATTTTCACCTTCCTCACCGACCTCTTAATTTCGTTCCATAACAGAGTGGACCAAATGAAGAAATAGTTGGCCAAAAATGAATTTTGTAAACTGTGACGAAATATTCTAAACCGATGATAGTACAGTAGTTAAGGGAACAAAGTAACGTGTCTTCCATGTGAAAACAGTGAAAACTGTACTCAAGAAGTGTTTGGACTGGTTACCTAAAGAACCTTCCCCCAAAACATGGCAGGTAGAGAGGATAGTAAAGAAGAAAAAGTAAAAGACAGAGGAGGTTTTCAACGGAGACCAAAGTCGTGAGGAAACCACAGTAATAATTTCAGAAGATTTTGCCAAAAAAAAGTATGACCAGTTCTGCAGATGTTACTAGCTTCTCATATAACTTTTCTCCGTCATTCTGCAAGCTATCTGTCGTGTGTATCACATCAATTCAGATATATTTGACACGTACGAACTGAAAATGGACAGGCTGTTTGTACAGCTGTATCCGCGGTTTATACGCTGTCTAGTATCCACAAAATATTTATTCAAGGATTACTTTAAATGCTCTCCTTACGATAGACTAACTGTCCAGGGTGTGTGAAGAGTGAAGACCCTTTCCATATGCTGCTTATTTCTTCTGGTCCGCTAATATCCAGCATCAGAAATTAAATCGCCAAGAAGACTTAACAGTTTACTGTCAGAAGATGTCATCAAGCTTCTAGCAACTCCTGCAACTGGCAAGACTGTGAAATTTCGGACAGATTTAAGTGATTCAGATTAAATGATCTAGCGAGTGTATTTTTATTCTTACACTATATTTGATAATTGTTTAGGTGGTTTTATTCGTATTGCGTACCAAATCATTACTATTATATTAACCAGATTTCAGGCGAAACATAACATGATAAGCTTAAATTCATTGCTCCAACTGCCTAAAGATCATAGAATAAAAATAAAATTCTTTGCTCTAAACATCTACATATTCATCCAATATTCAGACAAGTTCTGCATTTGTAAATCACTTTTCCAGTATGTATAAAATATACCATATATAATATTGACCAGAAATTTTGAAATAATAGTGAATTCCTGGAATACACTTCAAAAAATAAATCCTTAGGTGTAATAAACGAAAAGGGATGATCACATTCCTGAACTTAATAGTAATAATAATAATAATAAAACAGCTGAAAGGTGTCTGCTTCATCACATATAGATTGCAAAGTATAGTCTCCCGACAAACTCTGCTCTCATTATATATTTATGCAAAATTGTATGCTCTTATTAGTTTTGGAATAATATTTCGGTGTGCATCACATGTTAGTGTAAATAGGCTACTTTTCGTTTACAAAAGAAGATTGTTAGGATTATGTTTCACATGAGCCCCAGGTCATCATTTAAATGTCAAAATATTCTAACAGTTCCATGCCAGGAAAAAATAGTCACTTATTTTATGACAAATATACACAATTATCATACAAGGCAAAATAGAACATTTCGCAAGTACTCATTCTAATGTTTATACGTTTCATGTACCAGATTGTACGTACAATAAACTACCGATTTACCTTAAGAGTATTGAAAATATAAGTTAACATGTTGATTCAAATCGGAGCTATTCACTTTGTTGGTAAATAAGGGTTATTATGCTGTTAATGCTTACTTGATTGATGACTCATTATGTAATGGAGATGTTAACTGTACTCAATTTTATATCCTGTCTCCTGTATAGAGACACTGACGACTCTTATATATTGCAGGGACCTGTACGTACTACAAAGACGAATACATTTCTTTTCTATTCTATCGTCATAAAATCACTGTGATACCTGCAAGGCCATTGAACACAGGTCTGTCCATCATTGTTGCAGCTTGAAAGACTATAATTTTGCAATGTTAACTAAGAATGCAATAACTTTTTTTTATGGCGAGGAAATAAGGAAATTTACCTCAAAATGGTGGTTTGGCCTTTCTGCGTAGTAGAATAGTTCAGTATAGAAGGTGGCATTATCCAAAGGATAGATAATGAGATACGTTTTAGAGGTCCTTGTGGCACAACAGGAAATTTACTGTGATTTCAGTTGCAATTATTTCATAAAACGATGCAAGTCGTATGCAAAATGTTGGGAAGCCTGCAATTAATTATAACTACCATTTCTCCAAGAGCAAGATATAAGTTCACGTGTTGTAAACGCAGGGCCTTTTCAGTGTTTATTGTTTGTAGTTAAGGAATCCTGGTTCTCTAGGGAAGAAGTTCTTGAAATCCAGTACGTGTTAAGATGAAATAATTATGGAGGATGTAACAGTGTGTTTTTGTGTTGTTTTTTTTTCAAGTATTACAAAATATGCCACTTTTGAATGTATTTATAAGATTTAGTCAACTTTTGTCTCAGACTGGGAAGAAGGGGTTTTGATATTTTTAAAGACTTTTCTTTAGGTCACAAACGGTTCGTTTTGTCCCAAATCTTGCAACGTTAATTTAACTTATTTTCTGACGTCATACAATGATGAAATTTTGCACAGCGACGTAAGTCGGGTGACAATACAATATTGCATTGTTACTTTCATATATTTCTATATATTTTAGAAGCATATTTTTATTAAAAAAATATATGGACTTGTTTATTCTAAAATAAATACTAGCCTGCAACGATTTTGCGTTTGACTGGTTGCAGAACACATCACAAAACATTAGCTTGAGAGAAATATGCAAACACTGAAATAATTTTAAAAAAAATATTTTGTTTATGCATGACTAAAAAGAAAAGCATGGCCAGCGCCAATTCAAGATTTTTTTGTGTCTTTTGTTTTTAGACATGCATAAACAAAATTATTTTTTACTTTTTAGTACGAATTGTTTTAGAAAAGTGTGTCTTTAAAAAAAAAATCTATTATATTTTGAATATCGTTATTTTACGTTATATGGAAATATCGAAATAAAATATCTGACCAAAACATCGAAGTAAAATATTAAGCCGAAATATCGAATCGAAATAACAAACTAAAATATCGAACTAAAATGTAATATCGAAGTCAATTTATCGTATCCAAATATCAAAAGAAAATATCAAACTCAAATATCGAAGTAAATATCGAACCGAAATATCGAAGCAAATATAGAATTTTACTATCGAATCGAAATTTCGAAAATTAGCAATTTTCTATATTTTTAAAATATATTTCGTTATATCGAAAATTCGAACACCCCTTGATACGGTAGAAGAGGATGTTGGAAATAAGTCACCCAGGGTCTAGTTTGAAGGTACTATCCCGGCATTTGCTTAGTGTGTTTGAGGGAAAATCTAGAGTCATGTAACAATGTTAGCATATAAATAGTACACAAATACAAATAAGTTTATAATAAAAATTTAAAGCTGACCCAATTACAACGCGCTAAAATTTGTACAGTGAAACCAAAACTGAATTCTTTAAATGAAGAACGCAAACCAGGGGAAAAGACCTGCCAGCTTTGGAGCCTCTAGATTTAAAATAGCAACACAAGCCGATGTTACTGAATTCAAATCTGATTTTTTTTTTTCATAGCTGCTTTGGTTGAGCCGCTGGCCTGCGTTTTAAAGTCAAAAGAAATTTTAAGTGTCCGTTAAAAGGGAGGCAAAAAATAAATGTTAAGCTAGTTTTGCGCCTGGTGTTACGTAAATGCAACAAGTAGCAGAGCTAAAAACGGGTAAGTTTCTTTACTCCGTGACTCGGCATGATCCGATTGATCCAGTCTTAACTGAAATCACCAGACTGACTGAAGTCGGAGACCCGATTGGCCCGGTCTTGACTGCAATCACCAGACAAGATTGACTTAAGTCGGAAACCCTATTGATCTGGTCTTGACTGAAATTACCTGACTGATTTAAGTCGGAGACCTGATTGATCTGGTCTTGACTGCATTCACCAGACTGATTTAAGTCGGCGACCCGATTGATCTGGTCTTGACCGAAATTACCAGACTGACTTAAGTCGGAGAGCCGATTGATCTGGTCTTGACTGACATTACCAGACTGACTTAAGTCGGAGACCCGATTGATCTGGTCTTGACTGAAATTACTAGACTGACTTAAGTCGGAGACCCAATTGATCTGGTCTTGACTGCAATCATCAGACTGACTTAAGTTGGAGACCTGATTTATCCGGCCTTGACTGAAATTACCAGACTGATTTAAGTCGGAGACCCAATTGATCCGGTCTTGACTGCAATCATCAGACTGACTTAAGTTGGAGACCTGATTTATCCGGCCTTGACTGAAATTACCAGACTGATTTAAGTCGGAGACCCGAGGATGGAAGCTAAGTGTTGACCCGGCATCCGTCTTGTTCCTGTAGTCCATCCAGATTATATAATCTGTGAGATTCCTTGAAAAGTGAACTGATGTACGGGAACTTTATTTTTGAGAGTTTTAAAGATGCCAATGCTTTTATCCTATTGAATACTTCAAAACCAAAATGCTTTCAGAGCAGGCTTTACGACGCGGTATTTACACACCTCCGGCAGACTTTTTGTTCTTTATGGTGATATGATGCTATTTTCACGTGTTTTTAGGAACTTGTCAGCGTTGTATTTTCAGTGTTCTAGGGAGTAATACACCTGCTGCCGGTCACTCTAGAAATAAAGACTGTTCAAACGCAACAGTGTATAAAGAAATGAAATCTCTGCTTCGGTTGCCGAATTAGACCAGGTCCAAAGCAAAAACCTGGTGACTCTTTCCAAAACTTGCCCCAAGTGACTCGATTAATCCGGTGTGTAAGATAAGATAAATGAATTTTATGGGCGCTAACAGCACTATGGCCTGAGCCCGTAAGCTTATGTATCTAGCGGAAAATGTTAGTCTCTACTCAACTTTACCGAACCTGTTGTATGTTGTTTCCTGCTTAGATTGAAAGGAGCTGGAGTGTATTCCTCAGACTTCATTTCAAAATGGAAAAGTGTAAACCAGAGCTGAAATGGTACAACGGGTCAATTGAGTTAAGTTTTGGACCGTGTCATCGGGTCTATGCTTGGGACCCGGTCTGATCCGATTTGGACCCGGTGATCCGGAGATTGCACAGAGATTTAATTCATGAACAGTGTTTCTTCCAAGGGGTGACTGGGACCGGGGGTGTTATCCCCAGAACACGAAGAATACGCCTCCGGAACGTTACTACAAATAGTAAGACCATATGGAAATAGTATCATATTCCCGGAGAGAACAAAAATGCTACCGGAGGTTGTTTATATAACTCCATCCCTCCCTATAAGACAATTCTGAAACAACTTTGTGTTTCAAGTATTAATTAGGATAAAGGATATTTTTTAAAACGCTCATTAAAGAAGTTACCGTACATAAGCTCACTTTTCAAGGAATCTAATAAATTACGGTACAATATCGTTTGATTCAAACCACAGGAACAAGACCAGGTCACTGGCTCAAGATTAGGCCACCGGGCCAATTGGGTCAAGATTCGATCATCTGGTAGCCGAGTCAAAACCAGTCTGGAGTCAAGACTGGTCTCTAGTCATTCGGATCAAGAGTACGTCATTCGTGTCACTCGGGCCAAGTTTCGGACCATATTATCGGCTCGCGGGTGACGAAAAAGTGACCCGGTTTTAGCTCTGGTATAAACTTCGTTTTAACTAACAAACGGAGAAAAAGTTTCATTTGAATTCACAAGAAACTTCCGGAAATGTGGAATCACAGAGTAGTATGATGAATATCAAGAGGATTCTCCGAAGCAAGTGATACAAAAAGTTTACTTTTTCTGCGTGGTTGTATATTATTGCAGTAAACAAGGTGCAAAAATTCAGTGATTTTAAAAATGTATTACTGTACCCTTATATTTATGGTCAAGTTAAAAAAAAAAAAAGACTATTGATGGCCTTATCTTCGCCATATAAAAAAAGACAAATAAATAAATAAACTCGGGACTTTTCGCTACGAAAGTGAGAGAATACTATACTTTGCTAACCAGGAACTCCATGATAGAAACTACGTGATTGATTAAGACGTAAATATCAATTCAATTTCTTAAGCAGACATTTCTGTTTCCTATCTGGCAACACTATTGAGATTACAGTACAAAATCTAGCCGTATGTCTAAAATAATGAGCTATAATGTATCATACTGTAGTGCTCGATTGCATTACAATTCAAGTTATTAATTGAAACCAGACAACGGTTACACTCGTTCATCCTCTTCTAGTTTGGTGTCGCTGTTTAGCCCGTTTTTAAAATTTTATGTATTAAGTCATGGAAATAACGTGATAATTTGCAGCATGTGCTATTACATGCGCAGCCTAGTATTTGCCATTGTAACTCATGAATTAAGACTTAATTTAAGAAAGGGACCGCACAGCGACAATAACGTAAAAATTGAGTTAGAACTAAAATTTTGGTTTATTTTTAATTAAAGCTAAAATGGGCGAATAGGGTTAAATATTTCCCCTTGTGTCTGAAATTTAGAGCTGCAATATCGTTGAGTAAAGCTAAATGGTCCCAAAGGACACGATGCTTACTTGAATACTTCGTTATTCCGTTCATCTTCTATCCCAAACTACGAGCGACGGAGTGCGTCACTGAATGGAGCGAAGCGAAACCAAGTTTCGGATACAGCCTATACCGAGGAGGCATTGAAGTTAATATTCAGTTCACTTTGATTTCACAGATATGTAGGTGCTCATTATTTTTATATTATGCAGCAGTTACGGAAAACTATAAAGCAGTGGACCTTACAACACTACTTCTTACGTAATAAAAACAAAACACAACTGACCTTGCACTGTATACATAACCGCTAATGCATGTGGCAGTCGTAAGTGCACATTTTACGGAAAAGTGTTTTTTTTCCTACATAATTCAAGGTAAGTTTCTAGACTGGAAAACAGGCATCATATAACTCGCAGGTAGGCATGAGAGCAAGTTCTGTTTTTCGTGTGTCTGGCGTGTTGTTACGAAATATATTATACCTGTTTCAAATCGTAACTGTTTACTTAAGTTTTCTTCCTAGGGGCTATATGTCAATGACATACTTCGTTAGGTGTCCTTGGAACAAAAAATATTTTCTAAAACATCATTTTGTTTTGAAATTGAAAGTTAACAAATATTTAAAATATATACTGTATTTTTTAAAAAAAGGTGTCTTCATATGAGATGCCCTAAATTTTGTAATATGTGTCTTAAATTATGCAAGAAATAAGAAAATTATTTTAAAAAGGAGCCATCTTGTGCAACCTGTCTTAAAGAAATCGGAACGATTATTATTTTTTCTTTGGGTATGAGTGCTAGTTTTAAATTGGAAAATTGTCTTCTCAATTCAGAAAAGACTCAAGACTCTTGGCATGGTGAGGGGAAAACGAAACATCGATTAATAACATAAGACAGCTAAGAGAGTAGTTCTTGTAATTCGATTAACAAAGTCGAGAAAAATTAGAGTATTGTATTGCTGGAGCGAAAGAAGTACGAACTCTGATTATGAATGAAAAATGAAGAAATAAAATCGAAACCAAGACCTTGTAAAGGACGAAACAACTCAGCAGGGTACAGATTTCCTAATGACGAAGTACTGCAGAAATTGAGTGGAGAGAACAGCAAGTTTAAAGGTAAGAAAGAAGAACCAAATTCGGTTACGGTATCGCCTTTGTACAATGTTTGTATCGAAGGAAAGTGAGGAATAAGAAACGAATACTACCAGTAGATAGAATGAAGAAAGAAAATTCTTACATTTACACCAATAAGAAAGCGAATGAGGAAAGCAAATGGAGAAGTTTAGTTTCATTTTAGGGACCTACCACTATAGACCGCTGATCACTAACGTACGAAGGTAGCTGAGTTCTACGAATCTGGACCGAATCATCGGTTTCTATGTATAATTAGATTAATTTTGAGGATAACAAGTCCAGATAAACCCGGAACTGCTTTCTTTAACAAGGCTTCAACCCAGAAAATAAATTTCTGTGTACTTCCTTAGTACTGATGAAGTAAGACTAAGAACGAGGCGACCTACTAAATATGTGTAAGGTACCACCGCGCCATTCACCTGGTTGAACAATGGAAACTTTCAGTTTACAGTGGGCACATGCTATTTTCTATACTTTTATCATACAGATGACAAAGAATATGGATCTGATCAGGAGTTCGAATAGTAAAAGCCTGGGACACTTCAAGACGTATTTCCTCGACCTCACTGCCTGCAAGGAATGTGCATGTCTCTCTCACTGTTATGATGATGATGAGTGTTCTGCCCGAAGGTATGTCCTGACTCGAAGCTCCCTGGACAAGGTGACCCGATGGTGGTTTGCCATTGCCTTCCATCGGACGATGATGAGGTTCTAAGGACGGGACTAATAGTTTAATGTGGGCTCCGAACCACTTGTATTGCCACCGGGACTCCTTGATTACAAGACAGCGAGAATTATCACTCACCCATAGGGGGACAATTCCTTCTTGTTATAGCACTACGTTTTGTGTCACGTGACCACACATTTCTTCTGATCTTGCTGTTCCTCGCCTTGGACCGTGACCCTTCCGTAAGTTTTAAACTCACTTTGTCGAAATTCTGTGTTTCAATGGCAGAAATACAACAAGAATAGTCTCGTCGATTGATGAATGGTATAAAGCAGTCAACATGTGTGTAGCCATCTGAGTAGTGGAGAAAACCTGTGGTGGTGATTCAGAGACGAACTAAATACTTTGTTCTTAACTTTACACACCGTTTAAAACTTCTCATCGAAATATTTCTATACCAAAAGTACCTGTGTGTTTAATGAGGTGTCTGACAAAATCATTGTCCTTTTCATTGCATTATCAAACAAAACTCATACACATAAAATTATGTGACTTCGAAATCATTCTTGTGACATACTAAGTCCAGTTCTTGACCAATCGACCTATCGAACCCAGCTTCAAACCCATTAAAAAAAAAAATGTCTTCTGTGAAAGTTTTGGGTGTGAGAAAAAGGGAAAACTTGATAGTTCCAGCTTGATGGAAAAGAAAAAATATATATACATATAAACACAACTGGTCGTCCTTGACCCAATAGTTCAGTTTTCATTACTTGAGACTTGAAGTCTACTATACACGTAACACAAGCAGAGACAGATTATTTTATTTCTTCCGGGAAGACCGAATGGATTACAAAAGGAGAGTCGAGAGATTTGGGTTGGAAGAAAATGAATAAAATGGATTGAATGAGATGATGTCGGTTTTCTTTAACAGTCAGAAACATCAATTAGTGTTAACATATCCAGGAGAGATTGATATGACCCTTGTTATAGAAAGAAGGCTAGGAAAGAGTATATATGGTTTCTATGGTTATTTTAGATTGTTTACAAAGTTAATTTTAAATAAAGTCTCATACAATATTTTTTGTTCAAAGCAAATCAATGCGAAGCAGCGGTTTTTTTTTTAGAGTTTAAAGTGGTGAACGCTAGATGTCTGTACTTTTGTTAGGCAAAAAGTGAAATGAATAACTTTTTTATGTGAAAAGAAATAATTATGTTATTGTTGTTATTATTGGCATATGATTAAAAATAGATGGACACTGTTTAGTTAAAGGTTTAAAAGTAATTGAATACAAAAAGTTTTATAATGTAAAGTATTATGTACACCAGCTAAATGTACGAACCTGGGATGTAAATAGTTCATGGCGGGAACTTCAAATCATAACTAACCTAGCCTAGCTTTTGATGGTTAGCGTACTACCGAGGACCCTGAGTAGCATACGCACAGGCGAGAACAGTACGTATACCGCGGAACTAGGATTGACGGCGTTATTCAGCGTCGGAGGGGAAGTTAGTCAGAGGTAGCAGTCATTGCACAAAGACTGATCATCTCATTATTAACACAATAGTACACCCTGACTGTGTTTTATCGTACCCTCCGATTTGTTTACTTCATTGCATTCCTAGGGCCTCTGGCCCTAAGTACTTTCAACATGGCAGATCACCAGCAATCCGGACATCATAAGCTTCCAGTATCAGTAATACCAGGGCCTCCACCATACTCCACACTAGGGATCATAAACAAACACCGACGCAGCTTACCGGAAACTTCTACTCGATCACGTTCTAGATCACCAGCCAACAACCGATCCGGTCGATCTTCACCACCGTTGAAAAAATCTCACACAATCAGCGACACCGACTCCGAGCACGAACAGATGGACATCAATAATCACGAGCAATTTCCAGGTCTAACAGAAGCTTCCAAGAAAAAACATACATTTCTTCTTACCAACTTTGACACAAAATTTCAGAATACTAAACTATTACTGCAGCAGTTTACCAAATACGTGCAACGAGACCAGATACAGCGCATCATACCAACTAGGAACGGGATTATCATTCATTCACCGGACCATGCTTTAGCTACAAAAATACGGAACAAGTATAGCTTCGAGATTTTTGGACCAAAGGCCAACATGGCGCGTATGGATGACAAACCTCCGCGACAACCACCACCTCCACGTCGCACTCCAACACTATCAGTAGTCATACGCGGAGTAGAGCCAACAATCACCGACACTGAAGCCGAAGAGGAACTGAAAGAAGAAGGTCATTCCATCACAAAATGCCTACGCATTAAAACTAGGACAGGAGAACCAAGCTACATGGTACGCGTTATCACAACCAGTCAAGAGACAATAGATGACTTACTCAACTACGGAGCTTATATATACAAGCGACGATATAGAGTTGAACCGTCCCATTCTCCACCTCCACTTCCAATCCGATGCGAAAAGTGCCAACAATATAACACTCATTTAACGTCACAATGCAAAAACGATCTGAAATGCGGATACTGTTCGGGACCTCATGTTACGAAATCCTGCACTAACATGAACAATCCACCAAAATGTACTACATGCGGAGAATCTCATCCTACTTTCAGCTATCGTTGTAAAGCCCGACCAGCACCAGAACCAACAAAGCCTGAACTTATTGTTCCCATCCGCACTTCAGAAACCAAACAACCCGACGCTACTCCCATCACATCTGTTTATCAACCTATCACGATAGAACAAGTACTCACCTTCATAACAGTCGCACTGCAAAACATCCATCCATTCCAAAGGCAATTCATACTGCAACAAATCCAGCACGCTGCTAAATCAATACTGCATGTCAATTTCAATGCTACGTACTCAGGCCCCTATGCACATTTCATTGCAAGTGCTTATGAAACAGCAGTATAGTCACATCAGCATATTCACTCTAACTATTATGAAGATTATGGCATTAGTATTATTATTTATCAATATCCGATCACTCACAACACATAAAATCCTGTTCGAACAACTTTTGTAAGAAGAACACGTCAACGCCTTTTTACTCAATGAAACGCACTTGAAAGCCAACCAACCATTTAAAATTTCCAGATACACTCTTCTTAGACAGGACAGTAACATGCCAGCTCTCCGTGCCAATGGAGGTACTGCCATCGGCTTTGCAACAACCGTACCATATAAACAACATGCACCTCCAATAGTAAACCTCCCAGAACACTTAATAACCACCGTATATTACAAAAACTGCTATATCACTCTAGCAACGATCTATGTCAGACCAGGACACCCTATACCATACGATTTCTTCACATACATATCAAATACTTTCACCACTTACATAATAATGGCAGATATCAACATACATAGCCGCTCCGATAGGGACAAAACCAACTTCCAAAATTTCATTGAATATCAAACTACCGGTACAATCAATCAATTACCGCAACCAACCAGACCTCTCTCCAATACTACCCCCGACATTGTCATAACATCTACCAATATCGCCAACCGTAGCACACTAACAGTTCTTGACCTCATGGGAAGTGATCATGCACCCATAAAACTTACCCTTCAATGCCAACAAAATCCATTTCCACAACAATCTGCACCACCGAAACAAATACTTCGCTTTGATCGCGCCGATTGGGACAGCTACCGTGACTATATACATACCCAAATTACACCTCTCAAAACACCCACTTCCGAAGATGAACTCTCTACCTCAGTGAACCAAGTAACTAACATTATTCATACTGCCTCGGACAAATTCATTCCGCAAACCACAATTCACCCTTACAAACCCAACCTTCCACCGCAATATCTTACCATGATCCGCCGCTCCAGACAATTCTATCGAGATTTTCAAAGAACTGGCAATCCGGAATCGCTTCGTCTTCATCGCCAACTGCAACGCACAGTCCGAAACTACATCAAAGCTTACAAATTAAGGCAATGGGTCAAAACATGCAACTCACTCGCCGACACAGCTCATCCCACAAAATACTGGAAAAGGTTTAATGCACTCACTGGTAAATACACTAAAACAACATACCCACTTTTACAAGACGACCAAGCACTTCACTCCGATCAGACTAAAGCAGACGCATTCGCAACTTACCTACAGGAAATATTTACACCCTCCCTACCATTTAATCCCGATAGACGTCATCCCGTAGACCGACTGAACTTATCATCACCACATCTCCAACCAAATACAGAACATTGTCTTCCTGACAACCCACTTACTGCACCCATCACCGCCGAAGATATAACACGTATCCTTGCCAACAAACGTCAAACCTCACCTGGTATCGATCGTATCACATATCGCCACTTGAAAGAAGCACCTACATCCCTCATTCAGCTTCTAGCCGCTATCTATACCTTTATTCTGCGCACTGGCTTCTTCCCATTACCCTGGAAAACGTCAAAAACACTCATGTTTCTCAAACCCCAAAAACCTCCTAGCTCTGTATCCTCCTACCGTCCGATCCAATTAACCTCAACCTTCAGTAAAACCTTAGAGAAAATCTTAGTACTACGACTCCATGCCCACCTAGACCAATACAACCTCATTCCTCTACACCAAGCAGGATTTCGCCCCGCATATAGCATAAATGATCAACTCCTCCGTTTAACCAACATGATCACCAACCATTTCAACAGCTCTCGCCCTTCCTGTCTTGTCCTATTTGATTTAGAAAAAGCGTTTGACAAAGTATGGCACTCCGCTCTCATCTATAAACTCCAAACATTCCGACTACCCATCACTATTATTCGTTTCATCTACAACTTCCTCCCAAATCGCCTAGCATACATAGCCATTAACAACAGCACCTCTCATCCAATATTCCTACACTGCGGAGTCCCTCAAGGCTCCGCACTATCTCCACTTCTTTATCTTCTCTTTGTTGCCGACCTACCGCCATTACCTTACAATATACATGTTTTCCAATATGCAGATGACACCGCATTCCTCGCACTTAGCTCCACTATCCAGCACATCAACCGCACTATGAATGATGCCATCAACACATTCACCTCCTGGTGCAGTAAGTGGGGACTCACCATAAATTCCCATAAGACACAAGCAATCGTTTTCATCCCACCTAAACGCCGCTCAAAAGTCATCAGAAATCCCAACCGCCTTTCGCTCACCGTCCTTCATGAACCTATAAAACTATCCAAAACTGTCACATACCTCGGTCTCATTCTAGACCATCAACTCACGTGGCGTCCTCATCTCTCTAAAATCATAACCAAAGCCAAAAATAGACTTAACCTCTTAAAACGACTCACTGGCACGACATGGGGACCAAAACCTAACACCATTCTCAACACATATAAGGTATTTCTCAGACCGGTTTTAACCTATGGACTCACAGCCTGGATTGCCGCTTCTCACCACATCTACCGTAAGTTACAAATTCTAGAGCGTCATGCTTTACGCATAGCATACAGAGTAAAACTACCAAGCCCGACACAGGAACTCTACAACAAAATCACATTTCCACATCTCCTACTACACATAGAAAAGCTACGCATCCGATACATCGCGAACCGGTTTCAAACAAACCATCTTCTATTTCACGATATTATACACTCACATCACCAACAACAAGCACCAGCGAAATATACACACACACCTCTCTCCCTACTATGCACACTATACCAATACACTCTACCACCTGATCATCCCGATATGCCACTGATCTCAGCATACAGCTCACCAGAAATTACTCATTATGTAGCACCCTCATATACTGCAATGTAATCATTTTGAACGCCAGGGCTCACCTGTCTCCATCACGGACTAGAGTAGCCCCTAGTCCAGAAGATTATCAGCCATTCGTCTCTCAATGTGCCAAAGTGTTGTGATGTCTATTTGCACCTCATGCCCATAATCCATCACATCATCACTCGTGAACCACGACATAATTTATGATTATGAGGCAAACTCATGATACTCCAACAACGTATTTTATCATATTATATGAAATAAAGGATAATTTAAATAAAAATAGAAACCCTTAGCCCAACTACCAATTTCCTTGGCTACCCACACTACCCTAAATCCTCTTCCCACAAAGAGGGTACAGCCCTCTGGGGGTGCTAGTCTAAGCCTATCTTAGGCTAGCAGTAGTGAAAAAAAAAAAAAAAAAAAACTTCAAATCACTTTCTACTCGCAACTCAAACCTAGCCTGTCTATGGTATGTTAGCGTGCTGCCGATGACTCTGTATAGTAAACGTACAGAAGAGATTAGTACGTGTACGGCCGTTACAGGACTGACGACATTTTTCGGTGTTGGAGAGTTCGAGATAGCTTGAGATTTTTGTAACAGTCATTGCACCAACACTTTTTGTTCATAGCCATCATAATTCACTCTTTTTGCACATCACTGCTTCAGCATGTCGAAACCACCATCATCAAAATCAAAACATCAAATGCCACAACGCGTAGCACACACAGCATCAGTAGCAACTCCAAAAATGAAAACTGTAGGTCTCTCAAGTAAACATTCACGTAGCTCCGACCAACTGTCTTCTAGCTCACACTCTAGATCTCCAATACAAAACTCTCACTCTCCACCAGCAAAGAAAACTCATTGCATTAGCGACTCGTCTAATTCAATGAATATCACCGACGAGGAAGAAAATTCACAACAATCATCAGAAACTTCGCTACATTCTTTTCTGCTAACCAAATACGACATGAAGATCCAAACATCAAAGTGCCTTCTTCAACAGCTATTGAAATACGTTTCTAGATACAACATTACTGAAATCATTCCTACCAAAAATGGCACCATAATCAATCACCAGATCCAAATCTAGCAAGAACTATTCGCAACAAGTACAGCTATGAAATTTTCGGCCAACAAGCACAACTCACAACGCTCAAATCACCATCAATAAAGCAGCAACCACCACCTAGAAAGGCACCCATGCTATCAGTTGTAATCCGAGGAGTTCCACCAGATACACCAGATGATGAAATAGAAGCAGAACTTGCCGCCAAAGACTACCATAAAGAAGTGCATCCGAATGCACCATAGACCAATCAACAATAGACAACCTTCTGAGAAATGGAGCCTTCATTTATAAACGTCGCCACCGTGTGGAACCTTCCAGATCACCACCACCGATACCCCTGCAATGTGAGAAGTGCCAAACGTATGGAGACCATATAGCCAGTGAATGTAAAGATGAACCAATCTATGGCTACTGTTCTGGACATCATCTAACCAAATCATGCACAAACCTTCAGAATCCATCGAAATGCAATACATGCGAAGAACAACACCCAACATACTCATTCAAATGCAAAGGCAAACCGAAACCAAATGCCGAAAACAACATGCCAGTAGTGCCACTTCGTATACCAGAGCCAAGCACAAACCAGATCAACGAATCACCTCTTCCTATGCCTACTACAGAACAAATAATACAATTCATTACTATTACTCTGCAGAATCTCTACCCTTTTAAGAAAGAAACCATCTTCTACAAAATCCAACAGGCAGCACAACAAATCTTCAGTCAAACCTCAAGCAACTTATTCAGGCCATCATGTCTTCTTCTCATTTTCTCCTTTCACCTGAGCACCATTGACGTAATGTTTCATCATCACTCACATCACCTACTCACCTATCATGTTCAACATTGCACAGTTTCCATAAATGTTACATGTAGGGCTCACCTGTTTCCATTACCATCTAGAGAAGCCCCTAGATGAGAAGAACATTCGACCAATTATTCGTCCAATTGCCATTCAAAGTGTTATGACGTGTAACGCACTTCATACTCATATGCCATACCACATTCACCAGTTCCGAAAAATATGGTTATAAGCATAAGCTTATAACACACTGTTTAATAGATTAAGGAAAATAAAGGATTAATAAAGAGTTTATCAGAAACCCTTAGCCCATCTAAACCGTTCATTTTTACCCTATAGTCCTCAAATCCCACTTCCGTAAAGCGAGGGCGTAACCCTTGGGAGGGGCTAGTCACACTAGTAGCTAGCAAAAAAAAAAAAAAAAAATCGAATTCCTTTATTTAATTTTTATCTCATAACTTGGACGTTATAAGTTATACAACAGCTTACAACCATTTTGTTGATTTACGTGAGCTGGGGTGAAGATGACTAATGAATAATGGGGATGAAGGATAAATAAAAGTTTCCTACATCACATAGACCACCTCCAATCCTAAAAATCCTCCTCGCCGAAACTTCCATTACCCTATAAAGGTAACCCTCTAGCGGGTGCTCGCCACCTGGAAAAAAACTTTCAAATTAGAGGGAATTGTTATACTTAAAGCCTATGTCAAATAACTATAACCCGACCAACATATAAATAGACGTGGCAAGTTTTGGAACAACCGATGAACCATGCCAAAACAATAAAGACGCACAGATGTGTTACTACTCTTCGCCTCTCGCTTGAAGTGTTGCCAACCAAGAAATTTTGTTGCTGGTTGTTTTGTATTAATTTTAGAACCAAGATATTAAAAAAAAAAAAAAAATTAATGCCAGTTAATATCGCTAGGTACCAAGGTATATATTTTTGAATTTCATTTATGGCCTTTAGGCATCTAAGGCTCAGGCCGGGATAGGGGAAGAGAAAGAATTCGGGAAGGTGTCGACCACGACCTACGTTGAAGGTGCCAGCCCGGAATTTGCCTTTGCAACTGAGGAAACCCCTGGAAAAACCTCAGTCAGGATAGTCGGCCGCAGGGTTCGAACCCGTAACCTCCCGAATGCTACGCCAACGCTCTACCACCGAGCTATAGTGGATCGGTACTAAGGAATATATGTACCATTCCAATCCGTCAAGG
>JAGDQP010012208.1:0-50908 GCA_022664845.1 Lepisma saccharinum
AAAAAAAAAAAAAGAAAAAAACAGCTTCTCATTTGAAAGACATGTAGAATGTAACAGGACCGTTTACTGCACTAAAAATCCACGAAAATTTCTTACTAACCTACCACATATACAGTAATAAGTTTTAAATATAACCCACTTTTCCTACATACTTTAGATGTTTTGTAGGGCTTATCACTGCGATGACGAAAATTAATAATTATCTTCAGAGCAACTGGTAGCATTGTATCAAGCTCCCATAATCTAGTGGTTATGGCCGCGGATTTGGATTGGCACCAGGGATGAACGCAGATTCGTATCCTGCTGTCGGTTATACTGACTGGTTTTCCAGGATTTTCCCGTTTAACTGGACGAATGCTGGTTTGGTATCATCAAGAAAAAGGCCCTTACTGCTACCCCAGCCTCCAGAACAATACTCGTAGACGAAAGTCATCCCTCACAGATGTGAAGGGCTTAAACCTTAGCTGTCTATCTGGCTAAAATTGTAAGTAAAATAAACAAATTGAAGTAGCATTTTCACATCCTGTGCTCACTAGCGCAGACTCCCTCTACTTTCTTAAAGGGTTCCTATTAAAATACTGAACTCGATTTACCTGAATTGTCCAGGTATCATTTTTGAAATTTCAAGGTCAAGTGGTAAAAACCAAATTAACAAACAATTATCAATATACATACTATCCTATATTTGATCCCAATCTGACCTACGAACATTCAGTCACTTACAAGATGTGCTCTTTCCGCCACTCCGGTAGTTGCATATCTTCCAACCGATATGCATACCAGTCCTCTCTAGCCATTTTCTCTCCTATCATATGAAAACGCTTTTGCGAAACGTTACCGCCTTTCTATTGTGTTTGTGATGTTCCCGTATACCTGTCTTTATATTATGTAACTTAACTACCTTTTTTCTACCTTTTCTTTTCACCATTTTAAATAAATATATGCACTTCTATTTTAGACTTATACCTTTTTCCTCCACTGACAACTGTTCATTTTTTTTTCGTATACCCCTGAATCTCCTGGTGAATACACTTGGGGCTACGCGTATCCCAGGTTGGGAACTACTGTCCTATAACCTGAATACATGTTTGCCTAAACCTTTCCTTTGATTCGAGGTCCTGCATCAAGGAAATAGCCTTTTCTATAGAACAAATAAATTCTTGTTTACAGCAAAATTTAAAACATTTTCTTTGAGCCATTTTTTACGTAACGAACGACTTCTGCCCGTCTCAACCTGTAAGCTCATTACTTTCCTAAAATCTACAAACATTCATCCCCCAGCAGGGATTCTAATACAGAGCTTGGGAGACGCAGGCCTAACGCATCAGATTATACGACCACCGTGGCACAACGGAAATGCAGGAAGATTCCGTTGCCCTTGTAGAAGCCATGCATCGACAAGAGGGTACCCTGCTTCAGCCTCCAGGTGGCTCTATCCATTCCTTGAATTATAGCTTTAGAGTATATACAGAGATGGTCGGATATTTAGAAATACGCAGCAGCATATTACGGTCGCTGCTTTTAAAAACTGTTGCCAATACGTGCAGTTTTATAGTAAAAAACTGATTTTTTGTGTGTGGGGGGGGAGGGGTATGAAAGGGATTAATACAATACGTAAAATGACAGTATAACTAAGAGATTGAACAGGAATTTTTTTTCAATATCGATTTCAGCCTATTCGTACATTGTAAGGAATACATATCAAGACGCTTGTCGTGATAAAATCGCTGCGGCAATATGATCCAACATTTAGGTAATGACAATTGGTGAAGGGATAAATCTGGTAATGGTATGAGAATCACGGTCGCCATCTTGGATTCAGCTCGAGAATTTTAAATAGGAAGGGGGGTCGTGCGACATATCATTTTAGGCTAGCTTGTTCTCAGAAATTCAAACATGAAGACATTTCACACCTACGTGTATTTGTTTAGAAGATAGGGATGCTTAGAATTGGAATGTGGCGTCCTATATGTGCTGAATGTGGTAAATCTGAAAATGTGAATGCAATTAATTTTGGTAAGGATGTTTTGACGTCATTTTGTAAATTTTTTGCGAAAGTGACAGCGTCTTTCATTTGTTGCTCGCACTGTCGCAAGTTCTTATGTCTTTAAAACTTTTATTTATTTAAAGGTTTCCCTATGTTAATCAATTTATTTGGTTTGTGAAATCGTTTTGTGTAATTACAATAACAAATCATAGTTAAATGTTTTTTCAGCTCTATAAGACAACTTATTCTACATTCTATAATTGGTTTATGTACACTTTTACATATGTTAACTACAGAATATAATCATATCTATTTTCTAATAATCGATTTCAGAATACCTATCTTCTAAACAAATAAAGGTAGTGTGTGAAATGTCTTCATGCTTGAATTTCTGTGAACAAGCTAGGCTAAAATAATATGTCACACGACCCCCTTCCTATTTAAAATTCTCGAGCTGAATCCACGATGGCGACCGTGATTCTCATACCATTACCAGATTCATCCCTTCACCAAGTGCCATTACCCGAGGGTTAGATCATATTCCCGCAGCGGTTTTATCACGACAAGTGTCTTCATACGTATTCCTTACAATGTACGAATAGGCACAAATCGATATTTCAAAAAAATTGTTCAACAGTTTAAAAAAGGTAAGGTCTGTGAATGTCATTTTCGTGCATTACAGGTTAAAACCTAGTGAGAAAAAAATATTTCATGTAAATATCGGCTAATCAGTTAGAAAAATTCCCTCGTAAGTGCCATTTTTGTGATAAATGTGTTTTTACAGGAATAACAATACATGTTGTAAGACCTGTAACATATATACGAATCAAAGTCCAAAGAAATTGCTTGGTTCTTCTATTGGATGTTAGTGAGATGTGTTGTTTTGTACGGAAATAAAATTTTAAAAACTGCTTTTTCTCGTAAGTTGGAAAATGGCACTTATTTACTTCAAGTAATCAATTCAGAGGGCTGTCGTGGTACTACAGTCTGAAGCAACATGCTTAAGTCCACAAAGCACGTAATTTCGAGTTAGAATCCCCGCATCGAGATGGGCGTCAGCCATAGTGCTATTACCGCCCATACAACTAATTTTATCTTACCTTTCATCGAGTTGGAATCCCAGCTGGTGTATGGATGTTTATGGAATTTTAATAACGTTAACTAGGCCGAGTAATTAGTTTCGTTGTTTATTTTCTTATGATTTGATTCTACATTACCTTAGTCCTGTCCTCAAATGTACTTACGTTTCTCTAAAATTTCAGTTATTCCTTTGTTATCAGCTTCTAGTTCCATCTTAAACTTGTGCAATTCTTGATCCAACCGTCGAAGATATCGATCTACGAGGTCGTACATTTGATTAGCGAGATGTACTTTCTCATCTGCAGGAGAAATGGAAAAAAAAGAATACATTATTAATACCTTCAAGGCGCGTACTTATTTCAAATAATACTTAACAACAATCGAATTTGAAAGATACGCTAAAATACAACAAGAAATAGTAAGACAATAATGGCCGTTTCACCGACCTTCCTTAAATATTACGGAAACGTTAAGTCCATTTAACGCTTCCTTATAGCGCCAGAGTGTTTCACCAACCTCCCTCAAGGTTAAGAGTTCCTCAAACTCGTCCTTAACTTAAGGACGCGATTTTCCTCCCATAAGTGTTTAACGCGGCCTTAAATTACGTAGGAATATGGCGGACAACTATTATAATGTATGATTTATATTTTCCTAAATATACTTTCGGAACGATGCTTTTTTACCTAGCAATGTAACTATGATGGTCGTCAATGTTTGTACAAGAAATACTTACGAAGATGCACTCTTTAGGGTAATTTTACAGGCAAGACATTTGTGTGCAATGTATAATGTGTAAATAACACAGTAGATTATAGTTTCCTAATGTGTCTTCAACAAAAGAAAGGAAAAGACTGATGTCGGGAATGTCTGATATCGTCACTTTACTATTCCTTCGAGTACGTATCCTTAGCGGTTCCCATAATTCCTTTTAAATATTCTTGGTAGAATACTTTCCAGTAATGCACGTATATATATACAATTTACAAAACTGTTTTAAAAAGGGGCGGGCAATCCATTTGTTTCTTTTGAACTCTCCGGTTGTAGTGACTATTACTCGTTATATAACCGTGACTTTCCCACATGAACATGACTTACATCTTAGTCAAAGTTACTCATAACATTCGGAGTATAGCCGTCGGATATAGCTGAGGGAAAGCACTCCATAAGTAGAACTTTTCGTAGAAAGTTCCCTTGTACACTATTTATAAGGTGATTCCATTGTGGATGTAATCAGCAATACATTTTCACACTGTCTTGCACAAAAGAACTGCAATCATAATGCGCGCGTGTATACGTAGAGAATAGAGATGCTTTACTATCCCGTTGAATGCATCTCCTTAACTACAGACAAAGCGTAATTCATGTCCATTTTAAAAAAAAACACAAGCTAAATCTAGCAAAACGAGTCTGTATTTATCGTAATAAAGAGAACATTGCAATTAGCTGTAATTCTTTCTATAAGTTACATCTGTTATCAGACTTATGGATTATGTGAGATTAGGTTATATTGCGATTGGAATCATGTAACAGTGAGTCCGTACAGAATTCACAGAAGTCAAATCCATGCCTTTATTTTTACATGCAACAAAAAAGGTGAAGAATTGTTGGGAATCCGGGGTCAAACTCTCAAGATATTTCTTAACACACTTTGCTGTAACATTAACACTTCATAATACCAAATATGCTTCAAATGTATGAGAATATTCTTCTGTACATTTGGGAAAACAGCAACTGTACTTGTACCATTAAAAATAGATAAAAATGACAAGGTTTACCTGACTGAATTCATGACCTGATACTCAATTTCATGCTTTTCTTCACTTTCATGACCAATGATGAAATTTTATTAATTTCTTTATGACTTTCATGACCAATAACTTAATTCCATTACTTTTTTTTATGACTTGCATGACCAATGACTCAATTTCATTATTTTTTTATGACTTTCATAGCCTGTAGACCCTGTGTAAGTATTTAGCAAACGTGTAACAGGATTGGAAGTTTCGGAATCTCTAATGTGTTCTTTGACTTTGGTTTTAAAATTCCTTGTATTTGTCATACTAACATACGTTTGATCGTACTCACACGTGATTTCGTACACCTGAAGAATTTTGGTAGTCTAAGTAATAAGTTCTGAACTTAGTAAATAATTTGTACACAGTTCTTGTATCTAGTTATAGTGCTGTTGTATCCCGATACTAGATGAAGACACGTCTCAAGTTTTGCGTTATTTTGGGATGAGTGGGTAATTTAGCATATAGTTATTTGATTGAGATTTGTGTGTTTTGCGGGTTTCATTACGAATTTTCGCACTGATTCCTGCCATTCATGAGTAATTTTTTGCTATTATTAGTGACGCTAAGAATTATGGAAATAACTTCTTGGTTAAGGTCATCTTCTTGAAAATATTTAAATTTGTAGACAGGAAGGAACTCTTTTTCCTTCATAAATTGGCCTTGGTGGTGTAAGGACTTAAAATGAAGTACATAGTACGAGCTGTAGATTTCCTACAGTTTTCTCTATGGTCATATTTTACGTCTACCACGTAAGTATTTAAATTAAACCTAAGGCCTCTTTGTTGTCCATCATGGATATACAGAAGTAAATGAAGAGAGGAAAACAAAAACAAGCGTAGGTCAAATACAGTATCGAATAAATGAAGCAATCGCTCGTACAAGAATTAATTTCTAGTTAACTAACCTGCATCATCTAATGTTTTGTAATAATCTTTCCTAATTGCGTCGTACTCTGCATCTCTTTCCGACTGCTTCATCTTCTTTGCATTGGCAAAGAACGTCTTCACACGCTTCTCCAAACTATCCATTGAGTCTAAAAATAAGACACAACGACATTAAATACTTGGAAAGAAAAAAAGAAAGTAACTTACCTTACGACTCGATCATACAAGTTATATCTAATCAGATTCCTCCCATGAGATGATGATCACATTATTATTTTAAGGACTATTTTATAACAATACAGAGCCTGCTTGGTTTCATGGTTAAGATCCAGAACCACAGATCAGTACTGATGAGTCACGCAATAAGCTTGCTTTCCGCCGGGGCCCATTGAACGAAGTGGTTCGGAGCCTACTTTACCAATAACCTGTAGGTGCTGTCCTTAGAAGCTTACCAGCTTACTTGCTTCCGACCCTCCTGACTCACGTTTCCCTTAGTATCATCTTATTCTAAGGCCAGCATGTTACCTGTAACATTTTTAAAAACAAATACTGTCAACAATTTAACGTATCTTGTCAGTCCAAGACCTGCTATGGAAAAAAGAAAATGTAAACCCACTGGCTACAGTTGAAAGAGTCACCACCTCTTTCAGGCACATCTTATTACTTAAGATAAGCCTGTGGAAAGCAAAATGCAGGTTTAAAAACAGGATGTTCAGGGAGGAAAGGTTTCATACTTAAAATTCCCTGATTTTTTTTTAAAGTTTCTTAAGTTTTTTTTAAAAATGAAATTTCCTCACTTTGCCATGCCTTTTTCCTTCTAATCTGAATTCTCACTTTTCCGGGTTTTCCAGGTCAGTGGAAACCCTGCCTGGAAAATCCTCAGACCGATTCCAGGGCCTTCGAAATTCAAAGTCAACGCTTTACCAACTCAGCTACAGCAGCGTGGTAACATGATATTGTGTCGAAAGAACTTACAATTTTTGCAACTGATCGTAAATTTCATTTTAATTTCTTTTCCTACAATTAAAACTCTATACATAATAAGCACTGACTCAAGAGTAAAAACATCAAAACAAAACAACAACAACAAAAAATGTGCTGACACAACCATACACTTCTCCCACCTGCTGCTAGTGAGGAAACATTACGATTCCCCCACCCCACCCCCCATAAGTCAGCGATTATGTTTTAAAGACTACTGAAAACAAAAATGAAAGGATACCACAATAATACTATAACCGAATGCAACTAAAAAACCGTATACTTTAAACCTTTCGTCTACTTACTTTGAACTTGTAAATCCAATTCTCTCATTTCTGTAAATCTATCCCTGAGTTCCTGGGGTAGATGCTCAATCACTGTAAAAGGCAAATAAGTTATATTTAAGCAAATGTAAAAGCACAACAGACAGATACACATCATACGATAATTATAATTTGCGGACATGATAAGTGCAAGGGGATAGTATTAACGTTCTACTGCACAGTGTTATTTATTTATTTTTAACAAAGCAACGGTGTACAAATATAGTTCCGTCACCGGACGACCAATGGACCTGTAGCTCTTCCGCAAATTCGGTTCGCTTTCCACAAACTTTAAGTATATGAATCATGTTATTCTCTGGCATTCTTGAGAACATTTAATATTGTGTCTCCGATGGCTGAGTTTGTCGATTGTCATCTTTTAATCAAGGGGCTCCGGGTTCAATTCTCTGTAGGAACAAACTGCACAATAGTGGGTCGGAGACCACTTTAAGCTGAAGGCTCCGTCGTCGGAAGGTCTTCAACTTAAAATCGAAAGCAATGGTATATCAGCATCGGTTCACCCTGCCTAGGGACCTTCGAGTTATAAACTTGGCACTCGAGTGAAAACCGATCATCATCAATACGAAATACCAAACGAATACCTTTATTATAAAACATGTTAGAGCTGCGATTCTACTAACAATCCAGTCCCTTGATAGCATTTTAGCCACGCAAGCACTAACTTCTATAAAAAAGGTTGGCAACACTAACAACTGCAGTCTTAGATATGGAAAACCCACAGTACTTTTCTATTGTGTCGAGTAGTGTTTGCACAAAGTTTGGAGCAGCTAGGTATAACTGAATGGAAGCACTACGAGAAATTGACTATTTCTTAAAAAATGACTTGGCAACACTGAACTACTGCACTCATCAAGACTGTTTTACCTTTCCAACGACACCTCAGCCAGTCTCTACACCTTGTGGTGTGATATATTTTGGGCACAGGCTGGCAACACTGATAAAGGGACGCCTGGGACGGGAACACCCACAGTATGTTGCTACTGTGTCAAATAATGTTTGTGTTAAGTTTGGTGCTACTATGTCTAAAGTAATGAAAGTTTCTTGAAAAAGATTTTTTATATGGAAATAGGTTGGCAACACTGAAAACTTGGGTTGCTTGGTGACGTAGACCCCTCCCCTCAGTGATTATGTATCGTTCAATTAATGATTTTGCCAAGTTTGGCGCAGTTAGGTCTAACTGAATTGAAGCAATTTGAACAACTGATATTTTAATGGGTTGGCAACACTTAACTCACGGGCGGACACCATCAGTGGGAATATAAGGTCCCTTATACTAATGCTTTTCTATCAAGGGACATAAAAAAGAGGGGAAGAAATATCATATGATAAACAAATATCAAACAGAACGTGATTTTCTATAAGTTAAAAACAACCGTTCTCATATCGGTCCATACATTCCAAAGTTATTTACTTAATACTATGGCTTACGGAACCGGCCGCAGTAACAGCCGTTCAATATTGGGTTCTATCATGTGCAATATCAAGCTACTTTCCATCACGAACATTTACTTCTTGAAGATACCTTCAAATATTGTCCGCTCCTAACGGCCTCTTTCACCCAGTTTTCCCAAACACGATGGAAAATTATCTTCCCCCAATCCGAGCTACAGTTCTGCCCTTCTTAGCCGTTGAGATTTCATTATCCTTAAAATATGGAATGATCATGAATCGTAGTCTATTAAGTTATACAACTTTCTCTCTCCTCCGGTAACCTCGTCCCATATATCCTGACCTTCACTCACAATTTATATTCACCTGCTAGGATTGTGCTCCAACTTCCGCAACCGTAAATATTACCGACACAATAACCGTTCCGTATTGCTTCAATTTCAACTTTCTTGATATTAATCATGAGCTACTGGACTGAATAGAAAACCAAATCCAAATCGTAGCTGGATATTGTGTAAGTTTTTCTCTTATGACAAAATAATAAGCTTTCCTAAAATGAATGATCAACTAATGAATTGTCCAGTTGAATTTCCACTTTTTCTCTAATATTTTTTATCAAAAACAAAGATCTGGTCTAACACAGACATAGATTTAATTCTTGTAAATCCGCATAGGTGATCTCCAATTATTTCGTCTATATAAGCGCTTAGGCGTGTTAGCAGAACTTCGAAACATGTTGGAAGTAACGATATTTCCGGTAATTATTACAATCACACTTATATCCTTTCTATAAACCAGAACTATTATTGAAGGTGTCTATTCTTTTGGAAGCTCCTTTTTCCTCGATATAGCACGTGTCAATTTATGTAGTTCCTTGACTAATGCTGTGTTTCCTGCTTTATTGAAATGGAGCTGAATATGCATGCAAACGCCAAAGTCTACAACAATCTCGCAGTATATTACAAAATGACAAATCGCACTTTGTTAGTCAGAAAAGAATATAGGCCCTAAATACGTAGAATTGGCAATTCCGTTGTCTACATTTATCACCATTAAACAGCTGTTGTCTATTTTTGTCATTGTCTAAAATAAGAGTATGTTATTGTTATAACTTCACCAAACAAAATCTATCCTTTGCTATAGGGCTAAAGGGTCAAAGAAAACTACACATTGGTTGGTTGAACTTACTACCTCTTGTGGGAAAACAATCTACCATTACAGCACGGAGTAAGGTACGCACTCTATTTCTAAATCGTGCCTTACCATCTGTATGAAGTTAGTGCAAGGATAATTTTCGACATAACTACCACTTTTTTTTTTCAATTCTCTGACGTGATCATCTTTCTCGCGCACATTACCACCTTTTTAATTTGTGTATGAACGCATCCGGGTGTCTTGAAACACCATATGCACAAGGTCGTTCCAAGAGAACTGAGTCTTTAAGATGAAAGTTCCTTAGTGCGGCTATCACATATCAACACACACACACACAAAAAAAAATTGCATCTTAAAGAATCAGATTCATTGGAACTGTCCGTAGCAGAGAAGCAAACAAGGTAACTTAATATACCGCAAAAAGATAAAGCAACATTGCCAATTTTAGAGTGAACGAAGCCAAAATAAACCTAACCTAACCTTCAAACACTCAATAAATTAAACAATACCAAAGTGATAAACCTCAAATTCACCTTTGCTAATATATAACTTCCGAAATTATATAATCAAAACAAATTAAAGAAACTGATAAATCTAATGTTTTGAATCGAAATAAACTCTCAGAACTACCTAGAGTTACAAAACGGTTATTAGATTAAAGTTAATTGCAGTTATAATCACTAGAACGGTAAATAAAATTGCACTGAAAAACAGTCACTATACTTGGTATTCCACAGAAAAATTAAGCAAGAAATGTATTTGGAAATTGCAAATAACTCGTGAAACATTATATGGCGTTGCAGGTTAAAATACACACGATCAGGCACCATGATATCAGATTCAGCAAAGCACACTGACCCGCCATTAAAAATTGAAAAAAAGTTCTGAATTGGCAAGTCGCCTTCTAACTGAACTTTCGTTGCTTGTTTTCAGGTTACCTTTAGTTTTCTCTCTCTCTCTTTTTTTTTTCATTCTGATGAACAGTATACATATTACCAGTGATTATAGAGCAATTATTTTATTGAGAGCCATTTTTCTGCACTGGTGCAGTATGGTACAAAAAGTGTACGTTTTGAATACTACAGGAAAAAGAATTTGTTCAATAAAAATAATAATCTATGTCACCATAGAAAATTTAATAAATACAAATTTATTAAAATATTATTTGTTCAAATGAAATACTACTCATCAAATACCGCGATCGACATTTTCTGGAAATTGTGAAGTGTGTAGACGGTCGCGGAGTAGTAATTGCCGCAGGTGTTGTGGGTGTAGTTGATCGCTACATGGTGGCTCATTCATGGTGAACTACGAATGTCCCTAATCGAAATATTAGCCTGGTTAACTGTTCTTGTGGAATGTTGACCCCGATTGAAAAAGTTCTCAGAAATTAGCAGGGCTCGAAAAATTCCGGGTGCCAGGTCACCATGGCGACAGGAAATACTAGTGTCTGGCGCCTAATTTTATTGTGATGTCCACATTAACCTGTAGTTCAGCACGTATTATTTTATGAACAATAAAAATTTGTAACGGTAGCACACTTTGCATTATATGTATGTAATGGTGACTCATAAATACAATGTAAGTAACTATCAAAATACATTATCACTCTAAATATCAACCAATGACACTTAGAATTAAGATTTCACTATGCAAGGATTTACTGCGTTTCAGTTCACTTTACGTGAGATGAACTAAGTGTAGAGGAAATATATTTTCTGTGTGTAACGTAATATGAAATTCTGCTTTATATTTTTGTATGAAATTTTGGCCTTATATCTAATATATATATTATTACAATGTTGATAAATTCATTATTTTGAAAAATTCTTATAATATATAGGAAATGTGTCCAAAAGTATCGGTACATCCTCAGTTTTCAGAGCTGGCTCTAGGTCAGAAGACAATTTTTCGTGCCCTGGCGATTAGTACATAGAAGTTGTCTCTTAAACATTACGCTTCAAAGATCAACAGTGTAGGTTATACTCCATCTCTTTCGATCAGTAGGCTACTCTGGATGTATATATAGTGTTCCTTTAACTGAAATTACGGTTGTTCTGGGAGATTCCTTCCAAATTCGTGAAGTTCGACTATTTTCGTACTTATGCAGAGCAATCTGATTACTACTTGTTTAGTATTATATAACAGTGTACTTTCATAAAGGAAGTTTACTTATTCTAATATGTAACTTCTTTTCTATATTCGCCACAGAGAAACAGCAAATGTAGAAAAGAATGTCGCACGTAGTTTGTATTGAATTGTTATTAACGTCCTAAACGAGCTGGTAAGCATCTACGGATGGGACCTACAGTTTAACGTGGGATCCGAACCACTTCTCCCCAACCAGGAACCCTTGATTACAAGGCAGCGAGCGTTACCACTCACTTACAGGGAACACGCACGTAGTTTGTATGTGTTAAGTGAAATTAGGATAGGTTAGGTTATCCATTTATTTTGACTGTCTACTCTAATATTGCTGAATTTAATTTCATGTCATGTGGTTAGTTTGATGGAACTGACCCTCTAGGATCCATTCTTTTATAGTTTTGGTCTTCATTCTTCATCTTTGAAAAACAAAAATAACTAAATGGATTGGTTTTAGATACTATCCCCGATAACCTCACATAAATGAAAATTTAAGATAGCTTGAGGCAACCTTAGGTTTAGCTAACCTTAGAGCTACTCTAACAGGGAGAATGCCCCGGTTTTCGGTCATGTCCCAGATTCCAGCCACTACAAAGACTTCCGATGACTGGAACGCGCTTTTCACGCTTTAAGTCAATCTTTGCTATGTTCAGATGCAAGGTGTTACAATCGGCGGATCTGTGATATTTATTTACTGATGTAGTAGTGAACACCATACATTCAACATCCATTCTCTACATCCTCAGAAGTAAATGGCAATTTTCCTTGTTTTCTTTTAAATTTCGTTTTGTTGTATTTTTATTTCTTATCATATATGTTTTACTTTTACAGCAAGATTGGTAAGTGTGGTTTGATGCTGAGGCTGAAACGCCAATTACTTGTAGAAAAAGAAAACACAACCGGAAATTGGTGTTCTTTGCTATCTGGTGAAGATTTTCTTTTATATACAGTTTTAATACGTCTTTTAAACATAAAGGTATGCATTTGCTTCATTCCAGTTCTTTTTATACCCTTTCTTGTGCATATTAACATATCGTCACCTTGGAAACAGACGCTACTTTTGAGGGGAAAAAATTAAAGTTTGAAGTTCCATTTAAAGTCTGTATAAATTAATTACATTCCTAACATTTCTAGCCAGTGAGAGGTCATTTTATGAGATAGTATTGTTGGGGTTGATCCCCCTTCCTTGATTGCAGTGTTAACTCAATTTTGCCAAAATGTTGACAGAGAATTTTCTGGTTAGGTAACGATATAATCGAAGTCAAAATTCTGCTTAAGGGAACTCCTTGCACCCGTCCCAACTTTTTAACATTTTTACTAAATATTTCAAAAAGTAAGAGCACTATAAAGTGTTAGAACATAGCGCACCAGAACTTACCTAAAAAATTAAATACAATGTACAGTTCGAGATCTGTACAATATCTCGAGATCAGTTCAGTTGTATAATACGTAGCAGTAGTCTGCTAATAAAATGACATATGAAACATTATTCCAGTCATCCTTCAATCTTTCTAATGATAACTTCGTTCTACTTCTTTCCATAGTTTCTTCCCAGAATTCGGTCACTGTTGTTGAGGAGATCTAGTCCATGCATGGGTTTAAAATATTATCACGTCATTATTTAATTGAATCCTCAGCACTCATCAATCGACAAGATCTCGAGATCGCTATCTACTGTATTCCATAGTATTTGTAAGTACTACTGGGCTATGTTCTATAATGACCTTAGATTTCGAAAAATATTAATAAAGTGGGAACGGGAGCACCCTTAAGTGACTGGCAAAATCAAAACTCCACCCAAATTAATCATATTACTTAAATCAATATGTTACTGAACGTACGTTTATCTACGTTCCTTCTTTTGTGCGATATCCAAAACTAGCTTTTCGTTTACGATTTATAGATGACTTACGTAGTATGTAATAGCAGCTAACAGCGTAATAAAAAAACTCGTGGTACAATTAGTGGTGCTGACTCTGTATTGAATAGTAATTCACCAATGCGGGTCAGTGATCTACACTCCTAGAGTTATTTAACATCTCAGCCAATTCAAAGTATCTATGTACACTACTGTATTACGATACTAAATTTGCAGAACATCTAGAACCGGTATGTAATTTACCTTTGTACTACACACTGCACTAGCTTGCTGAGTTTTAACATGTGAATTTTGTACTTGTCGTAACCGAATAAGCTCAAAGGGATGGAAGGGTCCGGCAAGCAAAGCCAAGAGAGACAAACTCGAACGTATATATTATTCAAAGTGTAGCAAACATCAAGAGCTAAGAATTTATAGGATACTTATTTCAGGAAAATTTTGCTTGGTCTTAATATAGCGAGACGTTCCCTCAATAAAAATAGCTTCAAAGAACCTACAGAACTTCCAAGGATAAAAAGCAATAATAATTGTTTTCACAATCATATCTCACATCAAGAAAGCTGCATCCCAGAAAAATTATGCTTGCTTTCTAAAAAAGTTGAAATAAACAAAATGCAATATATATTTCAATTTTTATACTCAAGACAACGCACATTGGATAAATAAAACACAAAGAATATCGAAATGTACCGCATTTAGTATTTTCAATACATACTTTCCAAATAATCTTCTAAGTACAACATTTTGAAATCAAAAAATACTTCTGCACTTTTCCGAAAAACTTGATAGCACCCTCCAAACACCGTGGTTTATACACTGTGGTTTTGAATTCAGGGTGGGTAATTTCTAACTGGAAATTATCATGTTCCTCAACAAAAATTGAGATGTTGATGGGGATAACTAATTAACTATTAAGTTATTTGTTGTTTCTGTTCAAAATTTAAAACCGTCCAAATTGTAGTGAGAATAAAATGCAATGTAATTCAGATTAGGCTGTAGTCTAGATTTCTCCACGTTTATACACTGAGATTATCAATTCAGCAGAGGAAATTTCTAATGCAAAACTATCTAAACTCAAAACGTGGAAAACTTGTTTCATATTAAATTTAAAATAACCAATAATGAAATAATTTCTTTTGGTCATTGATTTGGAGACCGGAAATATGCGTGACGTAAGGAACTTATTTTCTTTCTTGTTTCGCCACCGAGTCCATCTGTAAAGTATGTTATGAACTACATTATTTAAAGCGCTTTTGAAAAGAGTTTTCTGCGAAAGATCTCACTAGCTTATGTTGTAGGGCGTTAGATCGTTGACCTGGAACACGAGGTTCCCATACCAACAACGCCACGTCTCCATAATTTTCATTAAAGCATTAGGCCCGATTTTCATGAAAGCTTACGTTGCTGGGGGATTATGGTCAATAGCCAATTGAAACACGTGTTTTAAGCCCCCCGTTACGTGTAACATGTATTTCAATTGGCTACTCTTCCAAATCGCAAGCAAAGCAAGCTCTCATGTAAATCAGCCCTTAAATTTTGGTAAATTAATCTGAACAAATGCTCTCTTTTGCCGTTTCTTCAATTTAGAACATTATAAACATGCTACACAGACATTGCTGAGGAGCGAGCGATGACGGATTAGTTGAAGTCAGGTATTACCAGGAATGTTAAGAGCAAACATTTGAAGTGCGATCACATCGCTCTATTTTTAGTGGCCCTCAAGTTCTCCCAAACCCACGCGATTTTCCCCTAAAAAGAAAAAGTATTTGAAATTATTACTGGCAAGGAAAAGTACGAGAACTCTTACGAAAGAAAACAACACTTATGATGTTCCTCTCTGCAGACACTTCACGATGTATTTCCACAAAACAAATATTCTCGCATACAACTTCGAAAATGTCCGCTGTCGTTTATTGATTCTTCAACAATCCAGATAATCTGAATAGCACCTGGAAATTGCAAGCAAGAAGCTTCATCGTTTTGCAAAATAATCACCTATTTGGCAGGAATTCCAAATGTCAGATACTAATATACATTTGTAATTCATAGAACCATAAAGCTTAAATGTTTTGGCAGTAAATTAAAGGAGGAACAGCTTCATAAACAATACTTTCTGTTGCTTAGGGTCAGTTCTACTATCGACGGCTACTATCTAGTCAGCGCTAAGTTTAGGACGACTCCAATTTTGCGTACTCCCCAAAATTAGACTTGGCCTCAACTTAGCGCTGACTAGAAGTTTAGCGGTTGATTGTAGAACTGACGCTTAGTATTATTCATATTTGTGTTCAAAAGATGAAAACTTTATTCGAATAGATTGAAATTCACCTAAAAGAAATGTGTCTATATTCCCATCGAAATGGATAAATAAGATCTAAGCCCCATCGAAATAGCCTACAATAGATCCCATTTTTTCGAGCGGAAATATATAATCTTTTCTCCGATGAAAATTCATTCTAAAAGAGTGGTACCTCTTTCCACAAAATCGAGCGGAATTTCGTTCTTTTGATTTAGTATGTATAGCTAAGGTACCATTCCACAGTGCGGCCGATTCCAAAAAAGGTGGCCAAAAGTAAAAAATTCAATTGAATGTTCGTAAAATCTGTACTCGGGGTTTTCTTGGATCGATGATTATGGATCTGAAGTCAGTAGCAAGTTGCAAGTAACTCCCTTCATCCCTTATTGACAACTTCTATTCATGAAACAGCCTGCATATAATGTTAATTCAAGACGAATGGGTTTCGGAATGGGTCCATGGGTTTTTGGGCCGCTGATTACAAATTTGAAGTCGGAGTTGCAAAATTTAACCCCCTTAACAACATTTTAGCGTATACTTAAATGATAAATATTTTAAATGAAATACGATGGCTTTTTTTTTAAATAAATGATTCTTGATTGGATTTTTGGCGGCCATTTTGAATCTAAGATAGCGAATTTTTCAACATATTGTAGTATTCACCTGCTCTACTCGTGATGATACACCTTTATGAGAAATTTCGTTTCTCTAGCTGAAACGGTGTAGAAAATGATTTTTGGGTCCACCATTTTGGATCTAAGATGGCGTCTTTCGAAACATTTTGTAATATGTTCTTAACCTACTAGTGATCATGTACGTTCATATCTAATTTGGTAATTCTAGCTCTAGCTCTGCACTCTATACAACAATAGGTTAGTCGGCCATTTTGGATCCAAGATGCGAATTTTTCAACATATGGTAATATTTTCCTAAAAGCCATTTTGAAACAATTGAATAACAAACAGGGGCAACTTCGGGCAGAATTTTTTTGTTTTATATTGAAGAAAATACATTTGACTGTAACTTAGAATAAGTCTGATAGCGGAACAACACGGAGCAACATAACTTTTTCATAATAACACATCGTATTTTAACGCTTTCAATTAATAAAAATCAATAACAATTATAGTTTCACTAATAATTTATATTGGATAAATTATTATTTCGTAACTTTTTCTATATATATTCTACGTACTTTCAGACGTTGATTCCATATTTCCCATATCAAAGCTTTGCATTTATATACTTAAAATAAAATAATAGCTGAGCAAAGCAAATACGTTTTATGAAAAAATAAATAAAAACGTGTAACAGTTTCACCAACTAACAACTTAGCTTCATCAGACACACTAAATCACATAAACAACACAAATTCTAGTGAGACAGCTATCTGTGGTTCCTGATTGCCCCCCTGCCTGCCAATCTCGTACTGACTACACAATGAATTTATAATTAACAGCAATCACTGGTTCCCTCTCACCTCCTACTTCTACTATGTTTAAGCATAAATACCAAAATAAGCCTTGTTGTGTAGAAATTAGTTTATAGGTGATATAAGAAAATTAAGTAAAAAGAAAGATGGATAAATAAATAATTAAATAAATAAAAGGAACACTAAACTAAACCAAAAAAATCCTACGTCTAACACGAAAAATACAATTTATATTGTATGGCTCCTTAATAATTTATCCCACTGTTCATCAGTTTTAAGTCCCGAGTTCCAGTTCGTAGCTTTTTCACATCCCACTTTTATAAATCTTGCTTCTTTCAATTTTCTGACAGTCCTTCTATTTTCCTCTTCGGAAAATTTCGCTTCACTTCAATTCACTAAATGTTTCGTGTCTCTTATATGTTTGTATATAGCATTTCTTTCCCTTTCCAAACTAACATAATCTTTATGTTGTTTTATCCGCTCTCTTAACCTCTTCCCGTTTCTTCCTCATAATACATTTCACAATCCCTACAATGTATTCTATAAATCACTCCTTTTTCTACATAATTCTCTTCTTCTCTTTTTGCTTTTCTCCTCTTCTCTCTTATCATCTCCAATAGCCTCTTGCTTCCTTTTTTGTACGTTGAAATACCCATCTTCTTCAGCATTCTATTTATCACTTCTGTTTCCTCTCCTATACTATCTATTCCCCACCACAGTTTCTTCTTTTTTTCTCCATTTTCCTTTTGTTCCGCTCTTTCTTCTTTTCCTTGTATATTTGTCTCTCCTTTCCTTCTGTACTTCGACCTCCTCTTATCATGTTCATTTCTCCTTAACTGTTCATGGAAAACTTCTATGCCTTCCTCTGCTTTTTGCTTTTTCACTGCTGACCAGCCTATTTTTTTTCCATGTTACTTATAAAGTTTCTCTTCGTCGAGTAAACCACATCACTCCTAGCATGGCAATAGTTCCCGGACGCACAACTTTTGGTACCATTCCGTGTATATATTTTCTCCCTTCTTCCTTATCCTCATATCTAAAAATAATATGGTATCATCCTTTTCCACTTCCAACTCAGTTCTATACCTTTCCCTTTATCTTCAATTTCTTTTACAAATTTCTCCAGCCGCCTTTGTGTGCCCTTCCATAGCCTCAAGCAATCGTCAACATATCCATTAAAAACACTAACTTGTCACCTCCTTTTAACCGTACCTTCTTCTCCCATTCATTCATAGCAATCTTCGCCAGCTGTGGACTCAACCTTGAACCTATGCTCACTCCCTCTTTAATTCTGATCAACTTTACGCCTATGACATAATAACTATTCTTCCACATAGCGCTCAGAGCATCTTTCAACCCTTCCCCACTAAAGCCATTAATCTTACTATCCTGCATATGTTCTGTTGTGACCCTTACTATATTCTTTCTTCTTAAGCTCGGGAATATGGCTTAACATAAACAGTGAACATGATCGACTTAGTTCTCATCTCCCTTACTTCCCTCAATCTTCTTTTTAATTCCACGGAGTTCTTCACACTAGCACTCTCCTGTTGTCCCCTTATCACATTTGCCACCTTCTTTATCTTCTCTTCTAGCGGTTCAAACATAATTCGCCTACAATCCAACACTGGTTTTAATTTCGCTTTATCCTTGTGAATTTTCGGAAAGCCTTCCATCAGCGGTAACCTACCTTCTTCGTTTATTCCTCTTTTGCAGCCTTCTTTCGTTAACGATACCATCACTATTTTTTTTACTTTTATTTCTTCCCACATATTTCTGTTTCCTATCCCTTCATATGTCTCATCACAGAGTTCACTCAATTTTTCTCTGTACCAATTCATCTCCATCACTACCTTTGTCCGCTTGTTGCACATATATATCTTTCCTTCTCCTTATGTTCTCCAACACATCGTATTATTTCTTTGAAAGGTTCCCCCCTCCCTTTCTTATGTTATTTTTCACTATTACCTTGATCCTTCTTCTTATCCTGTTCCTTATCTCCTTATTCTGTACATGGGCTATCGTTTGTTCCAGAGCATATGACTTCCTCAGCATCCACTCTTTGATTTTTAACTTTAAATTTATAACCTAAACTCAACAACTTCTTTTCTTCCTCCGACAACATCACATTCGTTATTATCACTACTTTCTTTTCTATGTTCTCATTTTCTTCTTTCTTCCATCCTGGTCTCACTCCTTTCTCCTCCAGCACATTGTGCACTTTAATACTAAAACCTTTTTCCTATACATTAAGTCTCTTTATAACTGTTTTTCCTCGTGAACACTAACAAGCCATCATTAATGTTAATTTTCAACTCCTCTGTCTTTTCTTCACTCCACTTTAACCGGCGCTCTCTAACACTAATTTTATTCCAAATCGGTTCCTTTTCCATCTTCTTAATCAGTATTTTATATCTACTCGATTCACACTTCACTCCTTTCTTAACCACTTTCAAGCCTTTTGAAGTCACTTGTTCCGCTAAGCATTTTCTCCGGAACTACGTTTGCTGTCTCTTAGAAATCTCCGCTCTCCTCCTGTCCTTCCATTTGTTTATTCTCCTTTTCAGCATCGGAGCTACATCAACTATGATATTTCCCTTATCAAAGCTTTGCTTTTATATAGTAAAAGTGAAATATCGTAAAATAATAGCTGAGGAAAGCAAATATATTTTATATAAAAACTAAAAACATGTAACAATATCACTAACAACTTGGCTTCATCAGACACACTAAATAACATTAACAACACAACTTCTAGTGAGACAACTATCTGTGGTTCCTGATTGCCCCCCCCCCCCCTACCAGCCAATCTCGTACCGACTACACAAATTGAATTTATGATTAACAACAAAAGGAGGTGAGAGGGAACCAGTGATTGCTGTTAATTATAAATTCATTGTGTAGTCATAAGAGATTGGCTGGCAGGGGGCCAATCAGGAACCACAGATAGCTGTCTCACTAGAAGTTGTGTTGTTTATGTGATTTACGGGATCATAAACGCATGCTACGTGATTGACGCATGCTTTAGTCATTACGGAATCAGTCTAGCAGAAGTGATATAAATGGGAAAGTGTCAACAGAAGTAAAAGATTATCAGCAGGGATAAACCATGGGGATGAAAATTCGCAGAAGAAAATAAATATAGTTTTGTCCGTTCTAGAATCAATCTCCAACACTTTTATATTATTATTGAAAGACAACAGAAAATAGTTAGACATTGATAACTGTCTATTTATATGACTTATGGTCATATTTTAAAATTACAATCAAACATGTTAAATAAAATTTATCAGAATGAAACTAATTGTTACGAGACTTCTAGTATGAAACAACATCAACAAAAGCATTAAATTAATATTATCGACATTCATGAAAATAAAGCTTATAATCTCGAATCGAGACGAGAGTCTCGAGAGGTAAGTCTCGGTCTCGTCTCGAGCGATAAGTCTTGGTCTTCTCTCGAGTAAGTCTCGATGCATAGTGTCTCAGTCTCGTCTCGATTCCTAAACCTTAGTCTCGGCCAAGACTGGTCTCGGTCTCGGTATCATGCTTACTTGAGAGTAAATATGATATGGACGAGAATTTCCTAAATGAATTCTTCCTGTGCTGAACACTGAACACTTGAAGGGGAACAAGTTTAGGTACCTAATGTAAAGGTCACTACGAAGGAAGATTTTATTACACTTTGTTAATTCTTGAGGTGTGAGTGAATCTGTGAATAGAAAGGAGGGGTGAAATGTTAGTCGGTTTATGTTTTACCTTCATTACTGTGTGTGGTAAGTACAGGTTTCTTTACAGGAAACGTATTAAAATACGTTTATACATTACGAAATTGTTCCGAGAATAAATTTAGTGGTTGGTACAAACTTTTGGCACTGACTGCAAACGCACACGCTGACAAAATTTATTGTCGAATCCAACCTTCCTGACAGTTTAGAAACACATTCCTGGTTTTATTTTTTCTATAGCTCTTTTGTCCATAACAATCTATAACTCTTCGCAATATTTTATTTCTCCAGTATTTCTGCATTGCACTTAATAACATATTTTAACTTACAATTTATATTTCTTATCATGACTACTGTGTCTCGATCGCTATAGTTAGGGTAGGCGAGGTTATTTTAGTTATTAGATCCGGTTATCTCTTGATTGCAAATTTCCTCATACAAGACCTCTCAACATAGTTTATGTTAGAAATATGATAAATAGTTAACTCTATATGTAGGAAATATTAAGTGTACAGTGAATGAGATCTTGTTGTTACAATATTTGTAGGTTTTAATTGGAGGAGTCATTTACCCATTCTAAGAGGCAATACCCCCGGTAGCCCCTCTGAAAGAAACATTGTGAACGCAGGTATTCAAAACTTTCGTAATGCCTTATTTAGATTACTAACATTTTACGATGGTGAAACTTATGGGTAAAACTAACTAGCGTTCAGACTACCGAACTTAACTTGGTTATTGTGCTTGTATTACTACTGTCTGTAAAGAAACAGGTTGAGGCTTCTGTGGTTGAATAAAGTATCTGATTGTTACACGGGAGAGGATTAAATTATAAAAACACAAATGAATGAATTGTAGCGTCAAATTTTGGAGATTAGTTCTGCCATCTTTATTTTATATTTTAAAAGTAGTACGCATCACTATTATACTATATATTTCGATAAAGAATGAAATAAACTCACGAAGTGATTCGTGCCTAATAACTAACTTGCGATTAGACAGTCGTTTCTTACTAACGTTACAAGATAACCACCGTAAGTTTACGCTAGTTAAATTTGAAACCTGCTTTAACGGTAACTACCGTTTACATTACTAAAAAGAACTCTGGTTAACATTAACCATGGTAAAATGATAGTAATGTAAACAAGGCATAATCGAGAGAATACAATCATCAAAGAGAATCCACTTACCAGAGATGTCGATATAGGAATGTACAGTAGTACTATGTAACTTCACCTATTTTTGGGCTTCGATTCAAACATTTACTAATCTCCTTCAAAGAAGGGATTAGTAAGGGCTGGTTTTCATTCAATCTTGCGTTGGTTGCGATTTGGGTGAGTAGCCAATTGAATAACGTGTTTTATTGCGTGTTTTCTTGTAAAATAAACGTAACACGTGTTTCAATTGGCTACTCATCCAAATCGCAAGCAATGCAAGATTGAATGAAAATCACCCCTAATAATAAGAAAGTATTTTGAAATCTTCTTTTGTTTTCTTCCTTTCTATACACTGTCCTTTTCTATACACGTTCCAGGGGAATTTTGACGTGTTTCTGAGACGAGCTTTATTCCAGGATAGAGAGCGACAAAGAGAAAGATGTAAGTCCCGAAGAAGTACCCACTGAAGGGACAAAGGATGGAGTTGACTCCACCAGAAAATAGCATTACGTTAATTGAGAAGTGTAAAAGGCAAGAAATAACCGAGCAGACGGAGGAAGAAGCAAAAGAGACTCAAACTAAACATGTCCAGATGGGGAGAAGATGCAAGCGTTTTATTATTACATCAGTTATTGAAAAAGTTAAGCTGCCTAGACGGAAAGTTCAATGATTGAGACCAGAAACTAGACCAAAAATTCAGCAGCCTAGACCATAAAATCATAAAACCAGAAAAAAATTGGATCAAAAATTTAAAGAACAAGACGATAAATTAGATCAAAATTTTAATGATTTGAGAACAAATCAGGAACAGAAGTTAAGCTCATTGAAGACTGACATCGACGAAAAGGTAAAGAACTATCGGGAATAATTTCAATCTGGTTTTAACAAAATGAAATCAGACAGCGATGCTGTTAATGGAAAACTGATAACACATATTGGGAATACCGACAGCAGATCTGCGGTGGTAGAAAGTGACGTGGAGAATATCAGAGATATACAAAGTATAGAAAAAGTCATTAATACGGATAGGCAGAAAATCAGAAAGGACAGATTAAAAAGATTACAACCAGAAAGGTTTTGAAGGAATATTCTAGAGAAATATTAACAAGGGAAGCACTGTGGCAAACCACTGCAATAGGGGAAGGAGATGAGCTGAAAACTCATCGCATCACATATGAGGAGGTAGAATACCAGTTCGAAATTAGCAGCATCATGATGATTCCCAGAAGAGAAAGAACGAAATTTGTGCATAGACGGATGAACCTTTGAAAGGTAGGAGGTCAGCCAAAGAAGTGAGGAAATACTTTTGTGATGTTCCAATAAAAAATAAATAAAAAAATATCTGTCGTCTGAATTATTGCTTGGTTAGGCAACTTTCAGTTATGAGGTTGGCTACATTTTTCGGATGGATAGAAGGTAACAAGATATCGCAACGGAGGGACGCACACGATATTTCAATCTGCGTTGTGTATTTATTATAAGTGGTGATTAAATAATGAAAGTTTCATCCCATTGTCGGGGTTGGGGACACATATTCGTCCATCTTTTATATTAGTTTTGAGTGCTGAGTGAAAATAACAAGTTAAGAAGTATTTGCTGAGCTGGATATAGTGGTCGTGGTTCCTGCATTGGACATTGTGGATAACCCTTGCCTTAAACCTGGATACCGGGAAGGAGATTCCAGATTTATTTGAATTGGTGAGAAATAGAATTTTCATATTAGTCCAACGTGCGAGTGAGATATACCATTGGCTGTCCTTGTGAGTACCACTTTTGATATGTTAATTTCAGATAGCCTGTTATGGACGAAAATAGTATACTTGTAAACTGTACACACAACGTCAAAAGATTTTTCTTCATGCCTATTAATAATTTGAGAGAAATATTTACACACTATAAATAACTGCATTCGTTTTTGAAAAGAACATTATCCCAGTTTTTGTTGTTTTATCGTCGTTTCTATAAGCAGGCAGTAGACTCATGCTTCCTAACAACAACAATTACGCAGAGCGAGAGCGATTGTTGCGAAGTGACTGTTCTTTTTTATTATTTCTTCATTTTTTCTGGGAGAAAAAATGTAGACAAACACTTGTGTGTAGTGGTGTTACATCAACGAGCAGAGACGATATCACATGATTTACAGTGTTACTAATTCGAGACGGAATTTACTAAAAACGGCACTGATATTAAGTTCAACATAGTAAAAGTATTTCAAGGAATTTTATACGGGATATTTAAAGACTAAAATTAGCATAAATAAAGAAAGGTTGTTCTCTTCGATTGGAACATAAAATAAGCAGTGTCATGTTAATATTGACTCGTTGATAAACTTTACAATTTTCTTTACGTGATGCAAAGAAAACGATTGTGTTTTAAATATTAGTGAAGAACTGAACAATCATCCATGTCAATGAACTTCTCATCTTCGTGATAAATGCCACAGGGTTTATTTTTGAAGATAGTATTGGTTTCGTGCTGAAGTTCCAGTTACGTCATATTTTGGGATCCAGTTGGGTCGGATAATATCGATTCCAGCCTTCAAACTTATATATACTTACCCTTCAAACGAAGAAGTGTCTTGGATACTTACCCTCAAACATGTTGGGTGGAAGGTTGTTGCTTGCCTGAAGTTTGGAAGGGGATCCAGGATCAGTAAAGTGAGGAGCTTAATAAAGAAGCGGACGTACCTCGGAAGAAGATTTTTGTGTCATCCCTGTGATTGAACTAGTAGAAAGGACTACGAATTTTGTGATTAATGTTATAAACCTTATTTTTATACATATACCTGAATGTTATTTTTTTTTCCATAGACATTTTGATAGTAGATCTTGCTATCTTAGTTTCGTTATTTTGATGTTCAGAATCGGATAGGATTTTCTTTGTTAAAATCCATTGAAGTTGCGTTACGGAGTGATATTCCTTATTCTAGGGTGTGGAATTTTGTTCTCTGTCGTGGAAAATTTTTCGAATAGTATTTCTTCCACCACAATATCTTTCGATCCGTGCGCACGAGATCGTGTCAACAAGTTTAGTCGGTTTTCTGACTTCGTAAGAGACTTTTCGGTCTTCAAGATATTTTCAGGTCAAGTGGCTGAGTGTTGGTTTGTTTTTATCCAGTTTGATAGGTGTTGGAGAGTCATCGTAAGGTACGTGTAATTTAGTATTTAATATTGGTTTAATTAGAGTGTATTATTCTATGAATAAATTGTGTTTTACCTTATTGAAATTTAAAGTTCTTTTATGGTTGTAACTTATAAGTACTAAAGGAGTAGCTTTTTAATAATATTGTGAAAAATCATATTTTTACGTTATTGCAAGCTCGTATTGTGATGTTTGGAATTGTTCTAAATATTTATCAATAGAAGACATTATATTACACTATTGGAAGGTGTTACTCTTATATTTATAGGTATAAACACCTAGAAAATTCTTTAAAAAAAAAGCTTATTTTTATTATTTGACTCTGTCATTTGAAAAGGTGTTCTCTATGCATATAGGATTATTTTTGCTAGTTTTGAGTAAATTTTCTAAGAATATTATAAAATTGGTAATTCTAGTGCTTAAAACTTACGGATAATTAATAATAAACTGATAATTGTTGGAAATACTGTATGCCTTTTATATATTTCTCGCTAATAATCGAGAAAAGACATTTTTAATAATTTTGCTATATATATCAATGTGATCTGATATTTCAATAGTTGATATAAACTTCTCTAATGGAAACGCAACATACGTCTGCGATTGTTATTAAATATTTCGATATTATTTTGGATAATTGCTTACTTTGTGTATAATTTTTAGTTATAATAAATAAGTTATTTTTCATCAATAGTCCAGGTGTTAAAGATACATTCATTTAGAAGTATTAATGCATATAAAGTTCTAGGAAGTTTTATTATTCATTCCTTTCTCCAAGATTGATGTGGTTCTTTTTGGTGGTGTTACATGAGTGGATTATTCATCATTACTAGTGTGGTGTACCTATTTACCCAAAATAGTGATACCTTGAACCCATCCCATATGAGCACCTACTATTTATTTAATAACATTAGACAATTTCACCGTACGAACCCGTTATACTTTCAATTTATAGTTTCACAATTTCATATTTTTCACGATTTAGTTTGATATATACACTTTTCTGTTTAATATTGAAGATAATATTAATATACTGCTTGTATATATTGAGCGTAATAATTCTTTATTTCTTTTTCATTAATTTGGTTATTCCATGATTTGAAAAGTTCATCACTAATATTCTCTCTTTCTTGTATAAAAATCAGTAGGGATTGATCCTTGAACCAATTGATAAATCTCGTTTATGTTTTCGGAAAATATTTGTATTCTGGTTTCTCTATAACATACTCGATGGTAATATCATTAGGATTAATTCATAAAATTCTAGCAAGCAAATCACTGACCTAACATGAACACCCCTACCGAAATCCTTCTGAAGAAATATAAAATTTTCGCTGTTCCAAGACAATGACCTTCATATCTGTTGCAAATTCTGTTGTTTTTCTCCTTTGTCTTGTTTATTCTACTATGGATGCGAGAATTATGCGAGACTGAAACTTCTGGAAACGCTTATGGCACTTTCGCATACTCATGGTACCCTGACCACATATGCCATGATGTTTCGTACCGCTGAGCTGGCTGGATGTCCCTGGTGAAATTCATACAGCATGACATGCCTTGTATAGTCCTCCCACGTAGTGCCATGATCAAACACAAGTCAGACTTCCAAAAAGTGGAGTAGACCGTTCTCCTTCTACACACTGCTGCACAATCAGATGGCCTATATCACTGATTGTGGTTAGCCAAACATTGTGGTGTTAAAAATAATCGCCCAGTATTCAATCACGGTGGAAAAACTCAGGTAAAAGTCAACAGCCTGCAGTCGCGCCAAATTGCGTATATTATTGCTTCTGTGTATGGAGAAGACATAAGCTGTGTAGTAGACACTGCCAGTGAATCGTGTTTCATATTGTGGAACCATTATTTAAAAAATAAGAACAAAAATATAGTTCGTGTATCTTCCTAAAAACATGAAAGCTGTTGCGTTAGGTGACCGAACAGTTGAAATAAAAGAGGAAGCCAATGTAGAATTCAGTATTCGTGGGAAGAACTTTAGTGTCATATTTGCTGTCGTAGAAGACGATACCTTTGACTTTTTAATAGGCAACTCATTTATTGTGAAGCATGGAGGAATTATTGACACCATGAATGCCAAATTCGTCTTAGCCAAACATAACTTAGAAACTAAGCTGTATGTACAGGAAACCCCAGACAAACGTCCCTCTTTCAGTGATTCCACTTTGTATTCCAGGGATTCCTTGCTGATGCAGCAACCCAAAGGCGCCACGGGTCCCGCTGCCCAGAAAGAATATTCCTGGAGAAAAAATCAATATGATGCTAATAAAAAGAAGAAACATTTCAAGAAAGGAACTTCGTCGAAGGAACATGGTACTACTAATGAACGTAGTACTTCAGCTACTACCTCGCAAGTTACGTCAACCCATGATTCTGCATCATGCGCCAAACCAAAAGGATTGGTTGCAGAGACACAAAGCAATCAAAAATTTAATGTATCCAAGATACTGCTTCAATCTGACAATAATTTACAGAACTATGTAAATAATGTTATGTTTAAATTTCAGTATTTCATTACTGATCGTTTGGGTACTCTTAAAAATTTTCGGTATCACATTGAAATGTGAGACAAATCTCCTGTTAAACAACAACCGTACCATATGCCTAAACATAAATTACGCGAGTTGGATCAATTTATTAATGAACTGCTAGAGCAAGGGGTAGTGGAGGAGGTTGAAACTTTATCTTTTGTTTCTCCTGTATTCCTCGTTACGAACCCTGATTCCACAAAACGACTCGTCGTCGCGTACAACAAAATAAACAAGCGTGTGGTATGTAATCAGTTTCCCGCGCCCAATATCCAGGCTTTGATGATCGGACCGAGGGCGTCGAAATAAGGGTGTGTGTGAAAATTTCACAAAATGGCTGTAATTGTTTTATTATGTCAAATAGTTTTCCTCCGATCTGTCTCAAATTTTGATCTAGATAGTCCTAGAAGATTACTCTGCGAATTTGGTGCAAATTTGTTTAATAGGAGCGGAGAAATAGCCCGGACAACAGACTAATTAACCTTAAAAATACAAAAAAAAAAAAAAAACATTTTAAAGAACTTGTATATTTCTTCCGATCAATTTGAAAACATGTGGGGCAAAAATATGTTTCAATAGAAGGCTATCCATTAAATTTGGTGTAAATCGGTAGAATAGGGCCTGAGGAAGAGCAGAAATAACGGGCGAAAATTCTTGAAAAAAATGCCAAAAGTAATTATCCTTTCCATTCGGCAATCACACTCTCCCTAGTTGTCAAACGGATTGCATAACATGTTACACTCAAATCAATAACATCTTTCCTCTTTGTACAAGCTTCGTTATCTACCTCCGCCTGTAGGTAGATAGACAAAATGAATTGTATGGGCGGTAACAGCACTCCGCCTGTAGGCTTGGGCGAAAGGGATTTTTATTATTGTTGCCATAACAATCGGCTTTACAACCAGGCACCTTCTCTTTACTTTGCGGGAGGGCCCTGCAAAAGTTTGCTACGCCACTGCCCCGATTGATCTCCCTCCAGACTGACAACTATGGCGGACAGAAACCATAGCAACTGATAAATAACTGTCCTTAAAATGTCAAATAAAATGAACGATAGAATGTAGAACTGTATCATATCACTAATTTAATATAAAATGTCAATTAATATAACGATTTCGCTATGGGTATGAAAATTGATTCGCGCCCGCGGTAGGAAGAATCAAGACAAGGATCGTATAAGCCTCAACCATAGAACAATTTATTTTCTTTGCCTCAACCTTCATTTGGAAAGGATTGTGTTATTTGGAAATCAACCTTATGCTTGTATGTGCAGAATTTAAAAAAAAAAAAATCATCTTTCTTGTCAAATTTATTGAAGCTCTTCATTTTAAGATTAATTAGAACTTGAGCAGGCTTTAAAAAATGGAAATTTCTTTTGGAAAGAAGTTTAAATTGTACAAGTGTGAGAACTTCAAACGTATTTAAAGGAATTAGGTGCTGACCCTCCCACCAGACAGGCTTTGTCCGCAGCAACCGTTTTTGAAATCGTAAAAAAATGGAAGTGTATACACAATAACAGAGTCAACAACGAACACGAAGCAGGAAATTGTTTTCAAATTAGGAGAAGAATTCGAAGAAGAAACACAAGATGGCAGAAAGGTTATATCAGTTATTACCAAGGACAGAAACAAACTAATTCAAAAACAACAAGGTAACAAGCCTACTGAAATTGTAAGAGAATTTAGCAATATTGAACTCAAGGTAACAATGAAAGTGGCAGCTATTGTGTGTAAGAAATATTTTAAACTTTTACTATAGACTAAGATCGTACATTTACCCATTTCCCGTCCATACTATGATATGATAGTTTGAAGTGTAACTATATATAGCGTATGTATATGAAGACTGAACTTCGTAATGGCGTGATTTGTACGAGTAACTGAACTCGAAGTTAGTAAAAAGACAGCAGAAATAGTTGCATATGGATATTTTTTTCGCAGTTGCAAAGCATGACACAAGTGACATTATAGTGAAGTGATATATTGTTAAGTACAAGTAGTGACGTTGAATGGTGACAGCAACGCATTCTCGTCTTAAGGTTGAGTATGTGAGAGAAGTGTTTCTTTATATTTTGAAATCCCCACAATAATGTCTACGGAAAATTTAGCAACATTTGGGATCAGAAGTAGTCATGCAGGATTTGCAGATCTTCAGAAGAGTATAATTGACAAAATTAATGAAGCTGAATAGGAAAAAAAAAAAGACAGACAAATTGATATTGACCCGATTATAGCTACAGATGATGAACATTTTTCTAGTAACAGGCGTCTTCAGAAGCGACAACGAACAGAAATGAAACAGTATCAAGGAAAGGGAAGCATTTTCAAACGGCCTGATATCCCACCTAGTGGGATGAAGACTCGCGGTATTCCCGATTTCAAGAGGAATCCACATAAATGGACAAAGTATACTCTCGCAAATGTAACAGGCGGATATGTCGGACAAAGCCAATACAGCAACCGCTGTAATTTTTCTACCCCATCTTTTTTTAATCATGCATAAACATGTCTTAAAAAGTTTATTTTTTATATGAAGTATATAAAAACAAAGCTTTGACATCAAAAATATCATACATCTTTGTTATGAGATCGGGAACCGGCAGAACATCGATAGTTTCCAATTAATACTGTGTTCTCATCACCAAAATAAGTCTTGGTGGTATGATGGTTATTATCGTGCTCGCCTTTAATGCCTGGGGTCGCGAGTTCAAACCCTGATGAATCCAATTTTGTTTTTAACAAAAGAAAACTGGGTTTATGAGGTCAAACCCTGGCAAACACAGTTATCTATATTTTTTTAAATTTTATTTCAAAATATTTTTCAAGTAACATTTCTGCTTCCACTTGTGAGTTTGTTCTACGACGATATATTAAAATTAGATTTAATCTATATGTCCTGTAATTAACATTTCGCACTTTGAATTGACAATGAATTAATATAGGTCTATTAATATGCTTAAGTCAGAATTCTGAGCGATGACGTCCGTCTGTGAGCATTCTTCTGGGTAAAAATGGGAAACTAACGATCAGGAATTTAATTGTAAAACGTTCCAGAATTAGCCTGATAATACAAGAGAACGTGTCAGGGTAGCATGTGATGGGCTCCAACTTTTGTCTCTTTCCTGACTTAGCGATGATCGATGTTCTACACTAGACCGTCCTTATTATATAATAACAGAATTCAATAATAACATAATTACCAAATTATTAATTAATAATTACTCTCATACATAGGATATTTTGTCTAGGTGGATTAGTAGGTTCGTTCATCACCTTGGGTTCCGGTAGGAATAAAAATGATTTTGTAGTTCACTTTCAACTGTTGATCTCGTTCTTAGGAAGGCAATCGTAAGACATCATCGACTCACTTTGTCTACGCAGAAAACATTGTTCGGTGTTAATTCCACACTTATATGTGTTACACTCGAAGCGGACTTGTTATTTTTTTCAGTGATAATTGAACATAATGGACGTTTATTTAAGCAATATAATTGGGTAGCAAATTTTGTTGTTAAATACGATTAAGTTAACAAACTGAAGTGGTTAATATCGGCTTTTCTTGCTGTGAGAGAGCTTCGGCTCATACTTTCCTCCAGGAAGAACACCAATCATCAACTTTATTTACCGAATGACCGTAGCTCCGCTTGTAGAGTGTTGGCTTCGCATTCGGAACTGCCGGAGTTCGATCATCTTGACTGAGGATTTGCCACGACCTTTCCTGTCACGCCAGGCAAATGGCATTATGATACCCACAACTAGACCCTTGCAAACTTCTCTTCCTCGCCCTATCTCGGCCTGAACCTTAGATGACCAAAGGGTATAACTATATTTTTTTTTAAATAATTATATATTTTTATTTATGGGCGACTTATGGAACAAGTTTATCACATGTGTGAGAGATTACCTTCCTCCCTGGACAGGGAAGGGCCTTTGTGCAGATACCAAACTGTCAGTCGCCTGACAAAACTGAAGAAAAGCTCATTCGGAATGACCAGCACCGGGACTCGAATCTGCGTTCCTCCCCATTCCCGATTCGAGCCCTCGACTTTGATCACTGAGGTAAGGGGCTGAGGTTGTTGTCATCATGTTTATTATTATAAGAAAGATTTATATTTAACAACTCTATGCACAGGTATAAAATACTTGTTACGTAGGTAATTGTATTTGAAATTCTGCCTTCCATAACCTTATATTTCAATGGCTTCTCCCTATTTCTGAAAAGCTTGGGAAATAAAGTTCTCTTTTAAAGCGGCATTTATGCTTAGTTCTTCAGATCGCTACGAGATGGCTCAAGGGGGCGGAAACTGGCGGAGCTTATCTGTTTGAAAGAGTAGTGTCGGGCTATGGAATTTAAGCGCACTCAGATGATAGCGGAATAACAATGAAACAAAATTCAAGCAAATTTCAAAGTTTCCTCGTATAGTTGGTTATGCCAGCAACTTGGCTTGGACTGGAACCAGGGCAGTTATAACAAACAGCAACAAAGATATTCAAACAAGCCACTTATGTTAATCCAAGAAGTTTATTTAAAGCTTCTATAAAGTTCGTTACATAATATCTAGTTTGACAAACGCAAAACAACTGACTGACTCAACTTTGATACAAGCTATCTGGGTAGTCAGCTGCAGAAAAGACGAACATTTTCACATCCACACACCTTATTTCATCTATTGTGTCGAATAATATTTAAATGTCGTTAGCGGTTCGTCAAAGAAAATGCTCATGTCAGAAGTGAGGGGAAAGTGCGCGAGGGATTTCCCGATTGAAGTGGAGGATTCCACAAGAATTGAACAGCGACCATCTTCCACCTGCGTGAAGTATCGACTTGCAACCAACGTAGTATTGTTCTCTGGTATCAAGTCATTCTTTCACATGCTCTGATCGACCCAATTTCGCTGTTCAGTTCTTGGGGAATCTGTCATTTCACTCGGGAATCCCTCACACACATTCCCATCACTTCTGACATTGCATTCTCCGAACGAGCAGGTCCGATTTCTTTGACGAAACGATGAACCGCAAGCTCTACAGCTATTAGTGTTCGAAATAAATCGCCTTGAAATACAGTTTCGGACGTTTTGGGGGCCCTCTAGCGCCGAAACTACGCATGATAGGGTGCGTGTTCGTATGAACTGTTTTTCTTGTTTTGATATGAGGATTCACCTCCCGAAGTTTATACCAGAGGTCCTGAAACACCCTGTATATAAAAATATTGGTAGATAAATCATATCGAAAGATAGATATGGTTATCCTGTATAATGTACACAAAATATTAACAAATTGGAACTCTTTTATTTGCCATTTTATCTCTGAAAAATGTCTTACAAACAAACGAAATTCTTGTATCTCTAACTAGTAGAACAATCTTCTGATATTCCGTGTATTAAACCGTTTTCGAACTATAGTTTCCTTCTGTATGCATATTGAACGAGAGTTGCATAATGTTTCACAGAAAGCATGCGTTTCTTACCTTGTTACATCGGAACACGAGGCTTCCTCATGTCGTCTTCATAATAACTGAGCAAACACTGACAAGATCAAACAAGGGAAGCAGTCATGACGTAGCAGAAGGAGGTGAAATATCAACAGATGTGACAGTCCTTCATATTAAGTAACGATTAAAATATTCGTGAGCCACTCAATATCCCATCCACTCTCCCATTCCCTTGCCGGGTCAAAAGGGTTAGGCTGCGATCAGTGTGGAAGACAGGGCCAATAGGTGACACGACAACAGTGCTTTAAAGATCAGAAGTGACTCTTCAATTGTGGGAAACTATAACAATCTCAAAATATTAAGGCCATGCCCTACTTCCTATCAAAATATATAAGGTAAGCAAGAAAGTTCAGTCGCTTTTTCACCCACCACCTTCAAACATCGATATGTCACCTAAGACGTACCTGGAAGATCAAAAATAGTCCCCATCAGCATCGACGACCTTCTGCCAACGTTCTGGAAGACCATGGATTCCATCGCGGTAGAACTTGGTGGGCCGTGAAGCGAAGAAGGTATCAAGTGCATTTTGCACTTCTACTAGGGATTTGAACTGGCGTCCTCTAAGGTGATTGTCCAAGGAATGGAACAGGTGAAAATCGGACGGTGCAATGTCCAGGGAGTATGGCGGATGCAATAGTGTTTCCCATCCAAGACGTAGAATGGTGTCCCGGGTCATCCTAGCCACGTGGGGCTTAGCGTTGTCCAATAACAGGAGGACCCCTTTGCGATTCAGAAGTGCTGGCTCCAGAGTTTTGAGTATTTCTTGAACACGGCTCAACTGCTGACAGTACACAGTTGCATTGATGCTCTGACCAGCTGGTAGCAGTTCCCGATGCACGATGTCGTGAGCAGTCCACCAAACACACAGGAGGACCTTCTTATGGTGTAGTACTGGTTTCGGCTGTTTTGGAACCGGTTCATCAGCAAAGAAACACATGTGTCTGCTCGCGTCGCCTTCTGGCCCGGAGTCAAATCATGTGGGACCCATCGACCCAACTTGTAGTGCTTCCCAAGTTGATGGAGGTGCTGCCGAATGGTTTCTCCACTCACACTGAATTGTAGTCCCAGTTCCTCACATGTCTGGCCACTGTTCGCCTCAATTACTGCCTGTGTTGGTCTTCCTGCACGTGGTGCGTCTTCGAGTGTTTCGTCACCGTCCTTAAACTTGGTAAACCACCGCTGCACTGTCCGCGTAGTCACGACACCCTCACCAAAGGCGTGGCACATCTTCCGCCCCGCTGCAGCTGCGTTTGACCCCAGTTTGAACTCGTACAGCATACACGCCCTTATGACGCTCTGTGGAGGTCCCATGGTCACTCTGTCCTTCCGCACGTTCACGGTGTAACTGAACTGCCACAACCAGGTAGTATGTTGGCTATACCTACACCAACAACTGACCTTCGCCTGATCTCCATTCGCATTCAACTCACGGTGTGAGGGCCAATTGAACACACACCTCCACAAAAAGCGACAAAACTTTCTTGGTTCCCTTTATACAAGCATCTACTGCATTTTTAATGAATTACAGAATTTATTGATTGGTGGAAAGGGGAGAAGAAAACAGTTGTCTCTTTTTTCTTAAAACCTTAGGAGGAGGAAGTAGGGAACTTTTCTCTATCATATGTTACGTCCATTAACTTGTCTCCAAACAACTTATACATAAGAAGCATGATCCAAGCGTTGGTGACGTTTTGGTCTTCGAGGTGGTATTTAAAGAGGCGTGGAGATTCGAGTTCCACTGCGGTCAATCCTCATTCAGATATCTCGCATATCTATCGTATATCTTCCTCATTCCTTATCGAATTCATTCTAATTCAAAGTTATAAAAACAATATAAATTCAATAAATTATCAAGTATAGAGTGCTCTAAATGTAATGAAATACACACTTACCTGAAATATAAAATAGAGGAAAATCATATATGGTTCAATCAACTAATATGTACACAAAAGGTTAGAAAAGTGAGTACCACATTGATTAGTTCCCGTATTGCTATCAGACAGGTGCTTTCAGTATAAAAATCCTAATATTGTAATAATTTAAAGTACTGGGTCAATAAAAATTTTAATTTCATATATTACCATCACTTCCTTCTATCATATGTTCTACAAACTCTCAGAAAATGATTGCGAGCCTAAAGTTAAGCAGTTTTCCTCAATGGAACCTGTATAAAACCAACAGAATTTTAGGCACACCCACTCTTTTTGGGATAATTGCACGATTCTTGTAAAAATTGCTTTTTTTTTTTTTTTTTTTGCAAGACACTGTATATTTTTGGGATAATTGTATAATTATTCTACTAGGGCTACTAACTGTTGGAAGTATTTAATTACGGAAGTCTCAAGAACGGAGGATACAGAAAAACCTTGGGACACCTCTAAATGTATACTACATCAAACAGTTTTCATACTTCTTTGACGGAAAGTACTCCAAAGACAGCAGGAATACTCCGCCCATAATTCAAACACAAAATTAGATTAGTAAATTATTCCATATTTCAGAGAAGACTGCTTGAAGTCGTCAAAAATGACCTTGGAACACGTAACGGAGGTATACAAATGCAAATTTTCAAATAAAAATATGTAACTGCTGATTTGTTGCCCGTTTGTTACACATCGATTCTTTATGTATAAATTGTATCTCATATGTAGTTTAAGAGATGGCGCTTAAGTTCATATCTTTCAGTAATTAGTTTTGTGATTTATTCAGCATATTAAAAAAAAAACTTTTAGTATCATTTAACTATCAATATAGATAGAATCATATTGTAATTAATACAATATTAACCAATATTCCATTTTATAGTTTTTGAATTACGTAAAATAACAGTCATCGTAATTTGTTGTATGCTTCTGTATAACTCGAGCAGCATGTACCCTGCCGTTAGACCGGTGCAAATAGTGGTTTTTGCTGTTGTAGCAATAAAGCAAGTATTCTTTCAAACCACGTGATTTTTATTATTGGACGTGTTCTCCTCAGCTTCGTACGATTTCCAAAGTGTCAAACGAGGAGTGGAACTTGCTGCGTTGAATACATCGCATTGTGGGCAATAAATATTTCCTTTCTTCCTAAAATCCAGCTGTGGACGACCGTTTCTCACTTCGAGGAACGGAATCTACAATATTTCTGTATCCTTCCCAACCTGTGGGCCGCGAGCGACCGTATCTCTTCGGAGGTCCGGAACTAGTAGATCACCACCTCCTGTATTCCCAACCTCTGGGCCGCGGGTGGCCATTTCTCCTCGGAGGTCTGAAACCAGTAGCTCATTTCCACCTATCTACAACCTGTGGGCCGCGGGCGACATTTTCTCTTCGGAGGAACGGAACCAGTAGCTCATATTCCTCTCACTACACCTTGTCTCTCAGAGGCGTGCTTGTCCGCTGTGTTGCTGAGACTAACAGCCGAATGGGACTGTTATAAATACAGCTTCAAAGCGATATAAAAAAATGTTAATTAGCCTATTGAGTAAACCATAATTTGTTGTATAGGGTGCCAAGAAAACATTTTTTTTTTTTCAATAGTAATGCAACAATATACACGGACACGGAAAATTGCGTTTTTTTCTGAAATGACCGATTTAACGTAGATATTCCTTTTAGGGAGCACCTCTCAAAACGGAACATCAGGCGTCTGGTTTGAACTTGTAACCGGACACCGGGCGATTGACCCCACAACCGGATGGTTGGCAACCCTAGGTATTTTTCAGATTTACTATACAGGGTGTTCATATATATATGTTGTGGTAATTAAAACCCTCTCCCGAGTGTTTAAATTCGGTAAAGTGGGGGAGTGTGAATGGCCTATGACCGTCCGCCCTGTTGTGTGAATACTTTTGATCAAGATAGTTCTGATAGAAAACTATTGTTATATGATGTAGTTGTAAAAAGGATTTAATGAATAGAGGAATGACAGGAATCCAAGGCATGGTAAAAGAACATCACGCCACGGTCATGCGTGTTAACGGACGTGTATTAGGAAATGTGACAATACGTAGTTAGATACAACCGGAGGACACTCGCACTCAGAACCCGGAATTGCGTAACGCGAAAGGTTAAACACTATGAGAGGAAAGCTCCTAAAAGCAATGTAATCAGAACCGAGCCGTTGAAGTAAATCAATCCAACTGATGTGACAGTCTTGTAGTAGTCTTTGACGAGCCGTTCCGAGTTGCAAGGGTGGTCTCCGAATCATGTAAGTGGCCTATATGAGATATTCTTGTATCTCTCTCTTATTGTCGATTCTACGATCTTTATCTCTGATGAATTTCTTAGACTTTAATTCATGAATTAGCCTCAAACATGGAGTTATAACGTAGAACTTGCTCATTAACGGACTTAGGGAGAGAGAGAGAGAGAGAGAGAGAGAGAGAGAGAGAAAGGAGAGAAGAAAACATTTGACATTTTAGTTTACCGAACTTTTTAAGCACTAACATTGTAATGTCGAAACAATTAGTCGTTGGGATGATATTCGGAATCAACAACCAGGGATGAAATTCTTACGCACCAGGGAAAATCCCCGACATCCCCCACGACAAATCGAACACTGACCCATCCTAATAAGACCTACCAAATGATTTCTTTGCTAATGCTAATGTTTACTGAGCTACGCTATATGGCTGAATGCTGTCTCTCAACCGTAACAAAAGCATTCTAATTCTGTGGACGTGGATTAGAGATTAGCGGTTACAGTTGGGTGACAAAAGTCATCCCCGAAACTAGTGATTGATACCGAATCGAATTAAATATGAGGGGACTCCGAAACAAAGGGATGCAAGTGACGTTGAATATTTTAGGGTTCTTTCTAGTTTCCTTGATAACATACCGCGAGCTAATGCTAAAATACGGGACTTTATATACCGGATTTGTCCGTCCGTGCCGTGTCGTAAATATGTCCTAAGCACGTGTACTCTTATCGGAAAAAAAGTACCAGACCATAACAGTAGTTAAGGGAAAGACATGCGAATTTCGCCACATACGGACTGTGCACTAAACACTAGCTCTAAGGAATCATCAGTGCCTTAGCGACAGTGGCGGAACCAAAGAGAGGCCGAGCGCCCCTTCCTCAAGAAAAGTAATTTATTTTTATAGCATTTTTAAAAAATTTCTCAGAAAAAGCTTCGATTTGTTTCCGGATAACTCAAATTTATCTAGAAATATGAATTTTGGGGGATATCAGTATCATATTTCATGTGATAATACTTAGCAATATGAGGGGAATACGATAAATTTATATTTCGAAATTTAATTAGCGGGGAAATATCGAAAATTTCCCACGTTTATTCCACCTGAGCTCGCGCCTCAGTAACAGCCTGGATCCACCATGTTTATTGATTCTTACTAAAATTGTAGCATTCACTTGCTAATATTTAACAAAAAATCGTGGGGCACCAAATATTCAATTGCATATCAAAACAAAATATGAACTTAATGTTTCATTTTTTGATGTCACTTACATCCCTTTGCTTTTGGGGTTTTCATATACAAGGTTACCAGGGATCTTCTATTTTCATTTTCCCTGACTTTTCCAGGTCTGTAGAGCACATTTTCCAGGTTGAATTTCATGAGTTTCTAGTGTAGATTTTAGCTTCTAAGATTAGGAAATCTTCGTTAGCTAAAAGTTGTATATATAAAAAAACAAATACACAGAAAGGCCCACCACAACATCCACTCGCTGCCTTTCTGTGTATTTTTATAACATTTATTTATTCGAAAACATATGAACAGAATTGAAAAAAAAAAGACTAAAAAAAATGTTACCTTAAAAATATTCAAAACCAAGTTCTTCGAGTCCTTCATGTGACGGAGTTTAGTCCTAAAAGAAAAGTATCGTCACAAGGCTTTGCATGATCAAAAGCCGCGAAGTGAAAATAATAACATTATTGATTTTTGGAAATTAACAGGTATTCCCTGACTTTTCCAGGTTTTCCCTGACCAAAATTAAATTCCCTGACTTTTCCAGGTTTTCCCTGACCAAAATTAAATTCCCCGACTTTTCCAGGTTTTCCCTGACCAAAATTAAATTCCCTGACTTTCCCAGGTACCTGGTAACCCTGCATACACTCATGTCAGCTTGGATAAGTTTTCTGTGGAAAGGTTCACATCGGCGGACACAGCTTAAAAATTTAATTTCAAAACAATTTGTGAAGGATAATATTTTTTTGCTTGTCTGCAACAGTCAGCATCAGGGGGGCAACAAGGGCGGCGTCTACATCTTCAGGATGTGAAAATGAGATTAGAAAACAACGAACACACAACTTACTTACTTCTAAGTTGTAAACAACCGAAGTTGGATCTTCTTACAATAAAGAGGGTGGCCTGGGTCTACTGCGATCAGGGAGGTAAAACAGGTTAAAACGATTAGGCTTTGCGAGACTTTTTTCCCCAGCTATCAGACTACTGACTGAAGTGTCATTGGGGGGAAAAAATCTCATATGATCTGTTTTTTTTTTCTTTCCCTTCCGACCGAAATAGATCCGATCTAGCCTACCCATTTCTCTCTATAAAAAGTGTGCTTTACCTTTTCATTAATCTAGAAAAATAATAATAGCCAGTATTTTCTCAAAAGCAGTGCTCGAGATGAAAATTTAGAAGTGACGGTATAGATCTGAAGCATTAATTTCAGCAAAGACGTTTTTTTTTTGTCAAAAATTGCCGGTATAAGACGAAAAATGAAAAGAAGTACAGGTATATCATACCGGCGTATAGTCTCATTTCGAGCACTGCTCAAAAGAATATAATTTTTTTTAAATTGAGTTTCACCTATTTCACAATTTAAAGACCTTCAATTTTCTAGATACACACTAAATCAGTGTTTCATTTTTTTTTTCGGTGAAAAAGTGTTTACATCACAAACTATGGAATTTTGATCGAAAAAGAGTAGTTTTAAGCAAATTACTCTCGTTTTGGAAAATGTGATCTTTTTAGATGGGATTCCGATGCTTTACGGATGACACTCATTCTGCCAAATTCATAGAGTATATCTTTTTAAGAAAAAACTATGAACAAAATTAATTTTGGGAACATACTTTCCAAACACTGGTTTTCTACCAAGAACACTTTTTTTTTTTTGAAGACACTATGCGCATGAAAATCAAGTGTGACCAATTACAACTAACCTTTCTAGGCGTAATTGAAATAAGGTCCGATTAAATTTAACCGTTTTTCATTGGCCTTTAGACTCAGAGCGGGTAGAATAAGGAAGAGAGCTAGAAGAAGAAAGTCGGCCAGAGCCTAATTTGAACATACTATCCCTGCATTAGTTTGCTGTGTCTGGGGAAACCTTGGAAAACGCTGTCAAGATGGCAGGCGGCTGCTTTCACAAACCCATGACCTTCCGACCATGAAGCTTTACCAACTGAGACACATCACTCGATAACAGGTCGATGTTTACAATGTTCTAAATTTGACTCACAAGTGTGCACTACTGCATCAAGGAGACGTGGTATTACGCTCTACGCCTGTGATAAAACATCAGTCCGAGAATGTACTGATTGCAGTGCATAAGGAACAGTTTTTATTAACACCATATCAAACTAACACTTCGTGATCGGGACGGGCGTAAGCCATAGTGCTGTTACCGCCCATAAAATCCATTTTATCTTATCTTAACACTTCGTGACTTCACATATTATCGATGAGTAAGGAACGTCACACAACCTTATAGAACAGTTTTCTCAATATAACCAATCAAATGACAGCAAGATCTGATGTCAACTTAAAGCAATGAAGGGGCATCTAGTAAGTGGACCCGGCGATGATGCCACCCCATTCTGAGATGAGCGCCAAGAATCGATGTCGAATCGTTTGGATAGAAAGTATCATACTTTATATTGCACTATACAGGAAACAAAATATGGTGTGATTCGCCTACTATACACAAGTTGTACGTAACATTGCTTCAGAAGCAAACATTCCAAAGTATGAAATTTGGTCATCATGAGGACAAGAAAACGACGTAAATGAACCTGACTGCTTTCTGGACGAATTAACAGTACGCACAGGTGAGTGTATTATTGCTGTACGTATTGAATTCGAATTGTAATACGATGTAAAGAACAGCAGCAACTAATCAATGCAATTACAAATTCAGTTTTCTTTCAGCGAATATTTTTCAAACATGAAGTTCTTTTACCCTTCTGGGCGTTCTAAAATAATGCACAATGAAATAGACATGAAAACTTCTAGCAGTAATTAACACATTGCAAGTCTAAATGCGACAAAACGAATCAAATGAAAACAAGTCAAGGCAACTTCGTCGAGAAGTGAGAAATAATTTTAAAAATCACCACAATTATTCGGATCTATCCTATTGAATAGCGAGTCTGGTGTGATTTTAAGCTTACTTAAGTCTCTTGGTTGTAGAACGTATCGCTGCAGAAATACCCAGAAAGACTGCACTGACATTTGCTTCACCACGTCGCGTTGGTCGCTTGGGGGTAGTGAGTAATGCATCGGATCACTGGCAGGGTTCGATTCACGCCCAATCATCTTGCCCCAATTTTTCAACAACACTTGTGTTCCCGTTCTGCTTTCGAAAAATGCTCTAGTCTTGCTCCCTGATCCATTTTCAACGTTCCAAACATCCCCGAAAAAAAAAAAAAGCCTAAACTCATGGTAGAATTTCTTTATTATATGCGATTCACCGAAGATGATTAGGCAAGATCAGGTTAGATACTAGGTTTCATTATACGCGATACAAATACCGAAAATCACGTTTAACACTTTCAATCCGAGAGGATGTCCCCATAATTCTTTATGCTTTCATCACTTTCTGGATATTTTTGCAGTGATCGGTTCCTCTTGGTTCTTGCTTCAGAATTAATGTGACTGCCTCCTACATGTCCAAGTCCAACGCCGCCAATATGCGATCCATTAACTACTTTTTCAACTCTTCGAATACGTGAAATTCCCAAAGCAAAAGTCCGGATTGTAGAGAGGTCAACGCATTGATAATCAACCACCGCTCAATCTATCTGCATGTGTAGTTGTGTTCGAAATTACTGGACGATGGTTGGTCTCAGTCTCCGGTCGTCTCTGCAGCTTCCATGGCTTTCCTTGAAACGTTTGCTTTATTGTGGCGAATGAAATGAATCCTCACCAAACACTGAGCACATGCGGCGATAAATATTGTATTGTGAAACATTTTCAGTCTTAAAAAATCTTACATCACGCTATTCTGCTAGGCAGTCCACTGGTTTCAGGCCGGTGTTCAAACAAATGCCCACAAGGAATGCTACAATAAGGCAGAAATTTTGGGAACCATTCGAAAAAAAATGCTATATACTACAGTTGCTGAAGAGAAGTCAGAAATGTAGATACATTTTTTTTTATACATTTCTAACGCAATTAGTTATTAGAAGCTTGAGATAACACTGGAAACGTATTTCGATTGATAGCTCTGAGTGAACGAAATCTAGACTGCAGAAGCAGGGAAATTTTGAAAAGCGCGACAAAGTATGTAATTCTGACGCTGTGCGTTATTGTTGAGCCATTTGTGTATTTGCGCTGCTCCAATTCGGAAATTCGGAAACAAGATTCAATTAACATATGTTACTGTATTTTGCTAGTTTCGGATTGCAAATTCATATTCACCATGAACTCAGTCAACTTTGCCGGATATAGTATCGGAACAAATACACAAATGGCTCAACAATAACGCACAGCGTCAGAAATCAATTCTAATGCAAGATGGACAAATGATCACCTCTATAGTTCATTCGCGGTAACTTCACACCAAAATTAGTGCATGGCTAATGGTATATCTGGAACATGAGCATGCTTTCTGGAGGTTTGAAATCAAATTATTGCCTCCCCTACGTATGAGTTCCAAGTCACTGTGATTCGTGAAACTCGAGAAATAATTAGCCTTGTACTAAATTATGGCGCAAAGCTAGCGCGAATGAATTATAGTGTCATCTGGGATCTTGTTCACAGATTTATCGACCGGAATTGCATTAAAAATTCCCAGAAAATTAAATTTTTCATTTTACACGAATAAAAGTTAAATTTCTTAATTATCACTCCAGTTCAACAGCTGATTTTTTTCTTTCGAATGGTCTAAAAATTTCTGAACTGCGTCCTACAAACACGTGACATGGCAACTGGCCAAACCATTCGGGCTGTAAGCAGAGCTCGCCCATTTATACATAAAACAAAGATTTACAAACATGAATAAAAATCTTTCTGGAAGGTGTTAGAAAAAAACATAAAACAACAAATTTCTATCAGTTAAGATATAAATTGTCATAAATGACAGTTTACTTGCCATCGTAAACTTTACATCAAATAAACAAACAAAAAAAAAATTATAATAACATTTGTTTCTATTTTTTTTTTTTTTCAAGTAAAAAAAGTATACTCAAATGAAAAGCAAACACTTTTCATATGCTATTTACATTTGACATGGAAAAAATGCAACAGACGTAACATTCCACTCACTTTCACATACGTTCTTTCTCTTTAAATATTTCAAGAAGAGTCCAAATTAATTAAAACTTACATTTTTCAAGAAAATGTGCAATTACCGAGAAGTTTAGTAACAAGGACTTGTATTTATAAGAAGATAACAGAATGTTAGCGCGAGGCCCTAAACCATTTTTACTTGGTTTTGCACATACAGAGGACAGAATGGGACTGGAGTTAAGTACAAGGGTATATATTGTTTTAATAGTATAGCACTGTGAGAATAAGAAATTAATTGCTGCCTGAAGACATTGCTTCGTTATCTTTTACATTGTCTCTGCTCTTTTTCTGGGTCACGACTACTTTTTTCTTCTTCTTTACGCTAGCTTCTGAATCCGAACCACTTTTACTGGATACATCGTCACTGTCTGATTCACTCACACTTTTTCGTCTCTTTTTAGCTGCCGCACTACTCTTCTTCTTCTTCTTCTTCTTTTTCAATTTCTTTGACACCGAACCGTCCTTCCTTCGTTTCTTTTTCACTGATTTTCGTACTACTTCTGAATCACTTGAGGAAGATTCTTCCTCACTATCAGACTCTGAAGTCGATGGCCTTCGCTTATGTTTCTTTTTTCTTTTCTTCTTCACTTCGTAGCTAGAACTGCTATCATCATCATCTGATGACGTTTCAACCTTTTTCTTCTTCTTTCGACGTCGTTTCTTGTCGACAGTTGAATCACTGTCCGCTGAGGAACTCTCCGATGAACTCTCGGTTTCACTCTTCCGTTTCATTTTTTTCTTCTTCGAAGACGGTTTTTTCTTTCGTTTGCTACTTATTACTTTCTTCTTTTTCTTCTTTCGTCTTGACTTTCTTTCTGGTGACGTACTTTCTGATGAGGATTCACTGCTCGAGCTGCTACTCTCACTACCACTTGTTGTCACACTCACTGTTCGACGTCTTTTCTTATCAACTACACTTTCACCTTTTCTCTTCCTCTTGACTGCAACCTTTTTCGATTTTCCCTCAGAAGCGACACTTCCTTCCTTCTCGTCATGACCTTTCTTGCTTTCTCTTGTCTTGCTTACACTCTTTCTTTCTTCATGACGTGGCACACGTACTGTCTCCTCTCTTGCCTTATCAATACTTCTTTCTCTCTGTTGAACTTCCGCGCTTCTGTCCCTTGTTTTATCTGCACTTCTATCTCTCTGATTATCATGAATACGGTCCCTTTGCTGTTCAATACTTCTTTCTCTACGATCTAGACTCCTTTCTCTACTGTCAACGCTTTTCCGCTTAACAGTCACCCTCTCTCTGCTTCGATCTACAGGTTTCTCCAATTCTTTATCTATACTGTCCTCCCTATAATAATTGCCTGGTTCTTTGTGTACAGTTGTTAGTTCTGACTTCTCTATGCTCCTATCACGTTCTCTTTCAGGGATTCTGTCAGAAAAGCTAGATTCGTGCACGGTCCTGACTTCTACTTCTCGACGCCCGACTTCTGGAACTCCTTCTAGTCTTCCGGTGTTAACTTCTTGTCTGATCGTTTCAACGTTTCTTCCATAACTAGTCTCTTCGTTGTTCGTCTCAACTTTTGTTCCATGTTTGTCTGTACTGCTTTTCTCTGTTTTGGGTTTCTTTTCCTCATTCTTCTTCTTAGTCTCTTTGCTTTTGTGTTTGTCTTTTGCGGATGTTTTATCCTCTTTTTTCTTGTCATCTTTATTTTTCTCTTTCTTACTTTTATCTTCTTCTTCATAATGTTTTTCTTCTTTCTTCTCTTTTCTATCCCTGTCCTCATCTTTCGTATCTCGGTTTCTACTCCTGTCCTCATCTCTACCTCTACCTCTTCTGCTATCCTCTTCTTTATCTTTATTTCTTCGTGAGTCTTTCTCCGGTTCATCATACTTTCTATAACCCCTGTCTCGTCTGGAATCCCGTTCGAAATCATCATAACGCTTGTCCTCGATCTTCTTCTCGTCTTTGTACCGCCTTCCGCTACGATCGAAGTCATTAACTTTTTCCCCTCTTGAACGGCCACGTCCATCACGGTCATAATCATCGTATCGCCTCCCGTTGGTTTTTCTACTGTCCATATTATCATATCGACTATCGTCACCTCTCCGTCTACTGTCTTCGTATTTTCTATCAGAGTTTCTGTCTCTAGAACTGCGTTCATATCGAGATCTTCGGATATCTCGATCGTCATCCCAGTCATCCCTGGCTGAACTTCCTCTACGATTTAGTCTGTCGTCACTTCTGGATCTGCTTCTGCTTCGTCGTCTACTTCGACTATCACTTTTTGAATAATCACTCTTCTGAAACGAAAGAAGTAGAAAAAAGAAAGTAAGCAAACAGTAGGTTCACTAAATAAAATCTAGAATTCAGAGAAGTACAAGACATGGTATGTAACAAAAATCCAACAGTAATTTCTGTGAAAACAATTATTGTGGATTATTGGTAGCAACTGTAAATGATTGGTCTGCACGAGGCTTGGGAAACTGACTCAAGCAAATTAATGCGTCAGAAGTTACCTTCCAAATGATTACCAATTATTTTACTTAGCTAGAAAGCAAAACGAGTTAGATTTATACAGAGTTAGTAGGTTTTGTTTGTCCTTACTACGCTTTTTTTAACAAATTACTTATGACTACAAGATTCCGGAAATTCATTCATGTATACAAGTTGATAAATAACAGTATAAATTAAAATTAAATCAATAGAGAACAAACAGATCTTCTGTCTTCAATATGAATAATTTCGGATTATCTTCAACCATGCACAAAATTAAATAATGTGTACTAGAAACTTTTTTCACGCTAACATTTACGGGTCATACAGGCAACTATGGCTTAAGCTCGTTACATGTCCCACGGCGATCAACGCTGCCATTCGCTTGGTGAAGCTGAGGGTAAACGATGAACTTGTTAGTATGGCCGGCAGCAGAACTCGAACTGCGTGCCACTCCGAGACCATAATCACTAGACCACCACACGGCTGGACTGGAAACTTCCCCTTCTTTCTTGTTAATAAAATATATGGGAACAGGCGTGGCTCGTGCGGTGGGGCTTAAGACTATGAATCAGGTTCAAATCCCGACCAGGACGCTGGAGAATTTTCTTCAGTATTTTCACTCCTTGTATCAAACTGAGTACCAGAGTGTTCACAGTACTCCTGGGCACCTTGGTAGGTAAAGGTTGCAGAACGACGGATTGAGCACTCCACCCCACTTCGTACCGTAGGTCGTCAATATGTGAAGCGGCACCTCCACATTCCCCATGGACCGTTCACGGCATGTGTGCATAGCACGTGGATACCCTTACCTTCATATATGAGAGTCAAACAACGCATGGTATCAGAATATACTTTAGAAAAGGAAAAAGTCATTACTGATGGTTCGTGATTAAATAACATACTAGGAACATCCAGCGAAGTTACTCGCCGATGGCTACAGAAGACAAGTTAGCAAATTTCATGATTCAATAAAAATATTAAGGAAAGGGAAGTGGATATTAATGGTGTTAATTATACTTCTACTTTCTGCACAAAATTGTTACCTAACTACATGAAAGCCACTTTCAAACTTTGATTTTAGCCGCTAGACTACGGGAACTGGAATTTTGTTTCAGTTACAAAATAAAAAAGAACATTAAAATATTTCTTTTTTAATACTGCATGCAGTATTTACACTACTCAAGTTCCCATCCTTACCACACCAAGAAAGCGATTCCTTTCTCCCTTGCCCTCAGAGGACAACGCCTGAATTCCACCACCTCTGCTGCTGGGACTTACAACCAACGCCTCCAGGAGGCTCTAGTCAACCGAGGCTACCCTTCTAACCTCGTAACCAAACAGATCCGCCGTGCATCCTCACACACTCAACCCACCGGCTCTAATCACCCAGTTCCATCCCAAACTAACCAAGGTCAAACAAATCCTACACTCTAATTTCCACATTCTCCAATCTGACACAGACACAAGATCAATATTCCCCATCAAACCTAGATTAGTTTTTCAACATCCACCTAATCTTAGAAACATCTTGGTCCGTACGAATCCCTCCTCACCACCACACCAAACCGGCGCCCAGTCATGCCAGAGACCCAGATGTAAGGTCTGCTCCATTTTCATCACTTCTCCCTCAATCACTATCAATACTGCTAATGGTCGGTACATCCTCAATCCCAAGGGTACATGCCACATCCCTAATGTTATATACATCCTAACCTGCAAGTTCTGTGATGCCTTTTATGTGGGGGAAACAAGTTGTGCTCTTAACATTCGAATTAATAACCATCGTCACTTCTGTACTATCAAGGATGCCCCAGTTTCCTTGCACACAGAGTCCCACAATACCAATTTTGATCTACCTTTCTTGGTTGCCATAATCCACATTTTACCCCCTACGACCAGCACCTCAACACGCCGTCTGTGGGAGAATGCCTTTATTCACGGTTTGAACGCGAAAATAAAACCTGTCCTTAACTTCAATAACTCTAAGCTCCCCTTTTCCTCTGCATTTTCAACACATTTCCATCCACGATCCCACCCTGTACTTACACGCTCTACAGTTATTATTATTTTAAGTTCCGGATAGCTACGCGCTACAGCAGTCAGTTGTTCTCCAGTTTTTATGTTTTGTCCGCTACGTGTCGCCACTGTCTCTTCAAACTTGTACTTTGTGAACACGTGAACTTCGCTCTCTTCCTCTCTACTTGAAAAAGTGTGAATACACGAAATATAGTGATTTTTTTCGTGTGTACATGTGAATATGTGTGACATATATATACTGCTGAATTATTATGAAATAACTAACGGTTAGTATCTTTGAAATAAATGTATCCTATTGATGTATAAGGAGGGATAATTGGAGACAAAATTTCCTTAATTTTACTATTTAAAAGTCAATATACCTAATAGCTTACGTTTTTAGGATTAGAATTTTGTTGCTGTAACAGAAATCTTTCTATGTGATGATGCCATGTTTTTTGTAAAAAAATATTAATCAATGTTAAGTTGGTGATTTAGAGATAATGAATGAGCCGACCGCAGTAGCTTCGTGGTTAGAGGCGTCTCCAAAGTTCTGGGTTCGAGTCCCGGCTGGGGCATAGATGCTTGTGGATTTTAGAAACTGAATAGCTAATCAAATAGAGAGACATTAGTTACTACAATGATGGAAAATACAAGGTTTACGTGTTTACGAAAGGGATAACGAAGCACACTTCTAAAAAAGTTATTTCAATGTTATTTGATGCTGTATGTATCACTTAAGATGTAGATATGTGGTATTGCTCTTCTTGAAAATGTCACGAAAAAAGGGTTATCCCTTTCATGTTCGCTGACGCGCACGGGCAGATATCTTTTAGCCATGCTAATTACTGTTTTCCGCAACCAGACGTAACCTCATAAGACACCAGATTTCGGTTTTGCATCTGTGAAGTAATTTTTGTATTGGGTGTATGTTTTCTGAATTGTTTTGCGAGCACTTAACGCTTGTGCCAGACCGTTATTTTTTCAAGATATTACTTAACTTATTGGTAATTGGGGTGTAACGTGATATATTGATATATTTGCATGCCAATTTGTTGACTATTTTCAGAGGATGTATCAGATGCTGACTTGCGCCAGGTTGAGTGGAACTACATCCACGGTGAATGTGAGTAAAGTTACGTTTATGTAAAAAAGTTCCCAGGGCGTTACAATAGTTTTATTTTGTTAAAATCTAAAGTTAATTCACACATTACCCACCGTATTTTTTTTAATATAAGCAAAACAATACGGACTTTTCGTATGAATCTCGTGCGTTTAGTATATTTTACGTACATATATATAAACCACATATTTACTTTTACTTAATCTTTAGAAATTTTATGTCTAATGCTTACGTCATTAATCTTAATCAGTTATATAACCTTTATCACTCATACCTGAATAACAGATGGCGGTAGCTTCTGAAATTTAATTAAAACACTAATATAAAACTACTACATTAATTGACTATGTCTACAAAGTTGAATAAAAAAAGTTAAAAAAAATATCTAATCTTTATAGATGGGCTGACCATACATTATAAATTTAACTTACTGTCCCTGCCAATTTGTTAGTTGTCCTGGTGGTAATAATAATGAATTAATACTTTTATCTAGGACTTCTAACAGAGTAATTTTAAATTTTAATTTTAAATGAATTTGCTATGATGGGCTAAAATGGCAACTACAGTCGAAGCCTAACAGAAGTTAGAAGGGCCTTGGGCACTCATCGAACGTTCTTTTGAAATATGCATTACACAGGAAATAACAGAGTTTTGATAAGGTCCATCTCAGCATTTACCTGGTTAAAGAGATGGAAACCCTGGAAGACAGGATAATAAATAAATAAAGATGAAGGCAGCATAACTTCAATGTCCTCGCTTCTCACGTATCGTTTCTATTATTAAGTTAGCGTCCCGATATAAGTAAATGAAAATAAGCAGCAAATTCATGGGCACATATATCACTATATTTCTGACCCACAAGGCTTGAAAAACTAATTGTGAAATGATTTAACTTTTTTTTTTTTTTTAAGCAAGTTAGTTTATACATCTAAGTCTACGGGATTAAGGTATTAAAGTAGTTCGTATTAACAGGCACAAAAAGAAAACCACTATTCTTAAATGAAAAGGCATTCATAGGTTAAAAAAAGAGAGGAAATAGCTGAAGGGTAAATTTATTTTGAAAAATATCTAAAGTATAAAATGTATTTCCCTGAATTAATTATCTACCAAAAGCTTTTAATCACTTCTTTTTATTATTATAAAGGGCACCAAGAAAGTTTTGTCGCTTTTTGTGGAGGTGTGTTCAATTGGCCCTCACACCGTGAGTTGAGTGCGAATGGAGATCAAACGAAGGTCAGTTGTTGGTGTGGGTATAGCCAACATACTACCTGGTTGTGGCAGTTTAGTTACACCGTGAACATGCGGAAGGACAGAGTGAACATGGGACCTCCACAGAGCGTCATAAGGGCGTGTATGCTGTACGAGTTCAAACCGGGGTCAAACGCAGCTGCAGCGGGGCGGAAGATATGCCAGGCCTTTGGTGAGGGTGTCGTGACTAC